>JAUCBJ010008693.1:0-19839 GCA_032718475.1 Nemertoderma westbladi
AATAAATTTAGAAATAGTTTGTAGATATTTTATATTCTGATTGGTGAAAACAGTCTTACTTACTGTTTTCATGGAGCGGTGATGAATTATTTCACTATAAGGTAGCATTTGTAGTTTAACTTTAACGTAAAAACTTTTGAAAATCCGACGTATTTTGATTAAGTTACAGTAATGTAATATGCCTATTCATATTTGTACACATAAAACCCTTAGGTACTCTCGTGGCGTAGTGGTCAGATGGTTAAGGCGTTGGTTACATTACGTAGGTTACGAGTTCGAATCCCAGTCGGGAAATTTGTATTTTGGGGCCATTTATTTTCGTGTGGTGCTAATTGGTAGGCCAATGAGAAGCGTACAGCGTAGCGAATGATGAGCCAGGCCAATCATAGGGCATAAATTATCTTATTGCTCAAATGTGAGGCAGTGGAAAATTCTGTTAGGATTCCATGTCCCAGATTAGTGTAAGGGCCGGACTGCGTTGAACGATGAGCTGGGCCAATCATAGAGCACGAAGCACTTCATTGCTCAATGGTGAAGCTGTGGAAAATTCTGTTTAGTTTCCATGTGCAATTTCTAGTATAAAAGGCCGGTTTGCCTTCGGTTATCACCTCCACCTTATCACGTCAATACCTGATATTATTATAGTTTATTCTTGTAAAATTAGTTAATTCGGTTTCTTGTTGAAACTTTATTTGATAAATCCTTTTGTAAAACTGTAAATATACTGCAATTTCCTGACATGTTTTCTTTTGGTCCGACTTCGGGACAGCCGAACACCAGGGAGATGGCAGCCTAGATCGTTAGGCCGTAAGCAACGCAGGGAAGGGATGTCCACAACACGCTAGCGCCCACATTGGATTGACCGCGCACCCCCTTTGCCCCTTCGAAATACTCCACTTGCTATGCAGCGCCCGCTTTGTGAGAAGGTAAGACTTTGTTCGACGCCCTTGCCCGCCGTAAGACCTATAGATCAGGGTAAGCGTGACACCGTACTGGACGCCGCAAATTTAGGATCAAATAATTATATCCAGACACCCCCCCCCCCCCCCTTTGTCAGTCCTACGAACCCCTGGGTTAACCTGTACTTCCTACAGGTGCGAACTATTGCCATTCGTCAGTACGCGAGTACATATTAGGTACGGACAGCATATGTTCCATAATTTAGTGATTCGTAGCACTGACTGTTTGGTACCGGTTCGCTTTGTAGAACGTACATTAGTACCCCCCCCCCCCCCCCTGTCTGGAGTTAGCTATTTGATCAGGCAAGGAGTATTTCTGCTACCGGCACACTGCTTGGCCTAGGGAGGTTTATTAATATCCTACCGCGCCTTGCCACGTACTGATAGGTATTGCTGCTAACTACCGCAGCAACAAAGTTCTAGAATTAAATTAGTATACCAGATCAGCTAACGTACGGTAGCGATTAACCCCTATTCTTATCTTACAACCAGAATCTGGTATTAGTGCCGATCACGGGTGTAGTTACTAACACTGTGGTTGCCCATTGGGTTGTGGATAGGAAGGAGAGAGCTTTGACGTCATTCGTGAGTATAAAGTTCTACAAACGCGACTAGTTTATTTTAGTAGCTAGCGCACGGTATCATTTAGTCAGAAAATCACTAAAACCTAGTAAAAGGAATTACACGAAATTGTTTTATTTGTAACACACCCACACACACACGCCCTAAAACATATCGCCCTTAAAGTTCTACTAGCTATAGCGCACTATACATTACTTTAGGTGGAAATTGTCTGTATTTGTAAAATTAGGATCTGATTTAGTTGCGGCAAAATAAGGAGTATTTCATTTTCGTTATTAAACTGTTGTTTGTCTGGACAACGGTATTGTTACATTTAGGCTTGACCCTTTAGACTGATTTCGTACAGGGGGATCAGTTATTGTTACATTTAGGTACGACCCCTTTTCGACTGATTTAGGACTGTCAGTGTTGTTACGCTAGGTCTGTTAACCCACTAGCTCGTATATAAACCATATAAATCACACCGCGGCAAGTTACTGTATTTAGGACTGTCAGTGATAGTTAGGATTCGCTGCGCGGGGATTGTTTTCCCGTGAGTTTGGTCTGTTACCGTAACTGTACATCTGCCTCACCGGTTAGAGGACAGGTATCCTTCTGTCTAGTACGTAGGCATTAGACCCGCTCACGTACATAGAATAGATACAAGGCTCTGTTCCTCGCCAGTAGTCGTTTGTGTATTGTATCTGTTTGTTTAGATATCCTGGACTGGGATTTGTTGTCAGATACTGTACGAGCCCGTATACATTACTAGAGTCTCATAGTAAGATACATCGTTACTAGGATCTGGTAAGCGGTATACTACTGGACCCTTACACTTAGATATACTTCAGGTTCTTACTGGAGAGTTAGGGTTACTTTCACAATTGCGACTCGCTACTGTAAACACACCTTAGTAGTAACATTCACCTACAAACGCACAAATTCCACATAACTGTCACAAATTGTACACATTCTATCACACATTCGGGTCATTTGTCCGTTAGTCAAGTGCCTTCCAGAATGTCACGTTGTTATTATGTATCTTTAGATACTAGCGGTGTGCTATTTATTCCGTATGCTATTCAATGAGCAAGCTTTTTATTGTTCTGTTAACTCGCTTCTAATTCGTTGATATGGTGACATTATGGAAAGCTAGCGGTAGAATTAGGGTAATTCCCATGCATACAGATCTGGGATGCTATTTAATAGTAATTCTTTAATTGTCAATATCCTCTCTATATATGATTTTATGAATTTTATCGGCTATTGACTATATATTGGAGATTCTCGCACACAAATACACTTAATAGAGTGAATCTCCGCTCCCATGATCTATTAATTAATGGAATTTTGGGAATGTTATAAATTGTACAAAATGACAATTTATTAAATTCATTGAAATATATGAATTTAAATTTATTCCCGTAAATTTTATTATTTAATGTTAAATAGACGTAATTTTATTCCAGAACGTGTCTGGGGACTGGGATCCTTGATTCTAGGAATTTTGTCTTTTTAAGAGTATCGGTAAGTGCTACGATATCTTAATCGACTAGAATGTTAAAGGATCTAAAATTTGACAGATTTTGTAAATATTAATAATTAATATTTAGGATGGGCACCAGTTTATTCCAGAACTTGTCTGGGGACGTTAACCACTAATTCTAGAATTTTGTCTTTCAAGTATATCGGTGGGTGCCGCGATATCTTAATCGACTAGAATTGCAGATGGTCAAAGGGTTTAACAGATTTATTTTGCGTTTTACGCTACTGTTAAAGGGACATCACGCTACTTTATGTATTATTTAATATACGGTATGAGAGCAATATCGCACGAAGAAATGTCAGTGTGAAGAGGCAAGTCGTTTCCAAGGTCTACCCAGAGCTTGGTTTAGCCGAGACACGAGGATCTGAACTTTGCATTCCTAATACTCTGCCTACCAATAATACTTAAATATAGTAGTGGCTTTATTGTACTTTAATAAGTACGGATATTTCATCTTACTGTAGTCACGTATTTATAATATGATACGGACAGTAAGGAAAGAGAAAAATAATTATTTCTCGCCGTCGCACTAAATATAATATACATAATTAACTAATAAACACGAATATATTGCACTAATCTACTAAATAATCGATAAAGTAACATTCTACTAAATAAAATTAAAGAAAACGATTATAATAAAATTACATAATAATACATACATAATATAAAATAATAAAAAACAAATATAAATAATATAGTCACACACCCGCTCCATATGTTGTTACGTTATGGAGTCCCTAGATATTTGTCGGATTAGGGAAGTGGTCGTGGGAAGAGTATCTTGCCTTCCATAGTTTCCGGACAGTTTTCGGTCTCTTTCCAGTAAACATAAACGACCAGCTGGGCGATTGAGTGGTTGTGTTACTTTCTCCGCTCCCTTGGCTTGTCTAATCTTAGCCGGGGTAAGATGAGGAGGCCATTCATCTTCTTTACTTAGGAAGTCGGGTCCACCTAACCACGCTGGAGTATCTATCAGTTCTTGAGGAGTTGCTCCTCTGGAGGCGATGTCGGCTAGATTGATCGTCTCGGGGCAATGTCTCCATTGATCTACATTGGAGTTGATGTCGTCATTATCTGAGGAGTATGGTGTTCCCTCAGTTGGGTCATCAACTTCACTGCTCTCCACTTCCTGTTCACTTAATTGATATAGCTGTTCTTTTGGTAATCTTTCTATAAGAGTTCTACGAGAAGGGCCAGTAAAGTACCAACCTACTCTAGTTCTTCCCGCATAGACTTGTAGTGGTTGCGGTTGAGCAGGCCGTTTCTCCAATGTCTCGAGCGCTTCATGCGCATTTTGACCGATGAGTATTTGGACTCCAGGGTAATCGGTGTTGAATCTAGGTATTTCAAGCTGCTGGGTGAAATCGTCCTCATCCCAGTTATAAGGTTCCACTTGGCTGGTCGCGAAGTTCTTTATCGCTACCATTTTTACTGACCTTATGCTGTGTTCTCCTAGTTCATCCTGGGGGGTGGACAACGCACCTACATAATAATCCGCGATTACTGTAGATTTCCAAACCTGCATAATTCCTGACATGTTTAGCTTAGTTCGGAACTTGGGTTGTCCAGCAAAGATGTCTTCGGCTAGTTCTTTGTCGATGAATGTTCCTGTACTACCGGAGTCAAGGAGGGCGTTCACTACATAACTCCTTTTAGGTCCATGGACCCTTACCTGTACTACAGGAAATTCTCGGATTCCTACATTGGAAGATGGCGCTTTCCAAGATGGTTGTCGATCAGAAGTAGTTAGAGTGAGGTCGCTGTCTGTATCTTTTTCATACGTGAGTGCTCGATACACTGCGGTATTTATTAAGTAACAGGATTCGTTTTCGTCGGAGAACTCGTCCGTATAGAATCCTTCCATCTCAGATTGATCAGTGTCGTTCACATCACTGAATTGGACATGTAGTTCGGAATCACTTACCTGACTCGGACTATTTCGCTCGAATTCAGTGTGCAACAAGATATGATGTTTCGCACCGCACTTTGCACACCTTGTGTCGGAGTAACAGGTTCGCCGTTGGTGTCCTCGTCTGAGACAATTATAACACAACCGCTTATCCCACATGACTTCCCGTCTCTCCGCTATTGATTTCTTCAGGAATTCATCACACATATTCAAACGGTGGGGCCCGTCGCACAACACACATTTGGGCTTGATGTTACTTACTTTAACATGCGCTGTGTGGTGCACGCTCGTTCTTTCCTCGGGCTTTCTCACCTGAATTCTCTTGGGAGACGTAGGAGGAGTTTTTCTTACCTGTTCTCTCCTGTCATTGGTTCGAGACTTGAATTTACTTACCTGTTCTTTAGGCGTTTTATTGACATAATAAGCTCTTTCAGTGTCTTTCCCGCTATCCTCTCCTTGAGAAGTCTGGCTTTCGCTGTCGTCTGTATAACACACTGGTATTACCCTTCTCCTAGAAACGGGTTTCTCACTTACCTTGTTTTCCAGTGTCTTCTCTCTGGACTGCCTTAGGAGCTGTAATTTCACTTCTCTATCTAAGAATGACATGAGATCAGCCATGGTAGGGTCTCGTCGTTGTTGTTCCATCATATATAACACTTTCTTGTCCCAGCGTGTACCTACTCCACCCTTGGGCAAAGTAGATGCTAAGGCTCCTACAACCATAGAATTCTGGTATTCATGAGACTTACCTAACCAATCTAGTTGTCTACAGATCTCCTGAATCTCGTCGGAAAACTCTATAATCCCGCTGCTAAGAAACTTTCGGGGCGCCATTAATTTCGCATATAAATACCTAGCTATGTTAGTCCTATTACCATACCTGATGTTTAGTGTATCCCAAACTTGTCTTAATCCGTCTGGATGTCCAATAAACTTTAACGCCATTAACTTGGGAGATCCTTCTAAGCACTCGATGAGGAATCTAAGTTTCTCTCCATTAGATAGCACAGAGTTCTGTATGTTATCTTTGTAATATTCATTAAAAGGTAACCATTTCATCTCATCTCCATTGAACTTGACGATCTCTCCAACCTTTACCGCTTGACGGGCTTCGGTTCTAGCCATTTGACGCGTAAAACTTTCTTGAGCCATCGTATTATTGAATATAGAATTATCGGTATATAAGTTTCTCGGATTAGGATCAGGTCTATATGGAATATTATTATCAACAGGTTTATAATCACCCTGAATAGGGTTTACTATAGGAGTTTCTACTTCACTAGCAGTATAGATGCGTGTAGGCTCCACACCTTGCGCATGAGATACTTCAGACCTAACGGGTTGACACATTGTTACAGGGGGTGGTGGTATACCCTTTTGTAAATTGACTAATTTATCGCATTCTAACGCGATACTTTGCTGCACCTTTTGCAACTCTAACCTACTTTCCCTTACTGTTCCCTTGAGCTGCTGAACAGTCTCTTCCATTTCCCGGACCTGCTGAGAGGAGCACAAACAGTGTTCCCTCAGCTGCTCGAGCAGGAGACCCATCTCCCGTCGTCCCTCAGCTACCCACTCAACCGCCGAAGCGGGAGTCGCCAACGTAGTAGCGGGCGAGCGAGAGACGACGGGCGATAAATTCTTGATTTCTCTCGCTCGGCGTCCAGGATGGGTTCGGACTCGGGAACAGTCCTACTGGGCACAGGTAGTTTAGTACTGTACAAAGGGAATTTATAGGCAGGTTCTGGGAGCACAGGTGTCTCTATCACCGAAGGGGTGATTTCAAGAACAGGCCTAATTATTTCAGGCTCATCTACTACAGTAGGGAGTCTTTCTACTGTAATAATTTGGTCTGTGAGTTCTGTACTACCTAAGTCTGTGCTAGCTAGTTGCCTTCTCCCAGCTGGGGGCAGATTAGGCAATTTCTGACGGTGAGGCATTCTTCTACGTCCGTTGGAATGAGATCTATTTCCTCCGCCTTCAGGATCAGTGGTATCGCCTTCATCAGATGACGTAACGCTTGCGTCCTTCTTCTGAGGTTTCTCTGCCGTCGCTTCGCCTTCCACTTGAGAAAAGACAGCGTCTGTTGATTCTCCTTGGGTCATGCGCTCGGTTAGCAGAGCTTTCCATTGAGTCGTTTCTTGGACTTTAAGACTCACTCGCCAGAACCAAGTCTTTACGGCGACCCGCAACGACGTATCTTGTCTTATCCTTGAGACTTTCTTATAGGCTGAAAGAATTAGTCTGATCCACAGAACTCGTTCGCGAACTTGATAAAACAGCTCTTCCTGCTCCCGAGGTCCGTGAGGCCGCTGAAACATCTGCTCCTCCAATCGCAACAGAGAGCTGAAGAATCTCTGTACATATCCTGCTGCCGACTCCTTCCACCTAGCCGAATCCCTAGTGTACCATACCACTCCCATCCTGTATAAGTCCTCCCAGCCAGCTTTCGATAAGTTAAACGGGAGTCCGGGTCCGGGGAAATTCCATTGCGTCTCGACAATAGACTTCAGTTCCTCCTTTGTGTATCCCGCATAACTATCCTTGGTCGATCGCTCACTTTTCGCCCAATCCATCTGGTGCTCCTCCACCGCAATCAATACCCTTTTGAGTACGGCTACAGGAAGGATGAGAAGGGGATCCAAACTATCTGACAGTGCCCGTTTTGTGTCAGACATGTTTGATTGTACAGTTGAATGCCTACTGCTATATTACAGTCAAAGCAAGTCTAGTAATTCAGTATCACTGTTAGCCTAGTACCGGTAATTAATTACAATATATTAGAATACCGGTATACACTTATAGTATATATAAGTATTGTAAACTAGGTTTGTCACAGAGTACCGGTATATAATTTTAGCACAAATATATATAAATATATAATAGGCCTATCGTGAATACCGGTATACAGCTTACACTGATAGTATATATAAGTATAATTATGGACTAGAATTAATTACAGAGTACCGGTATGATTTCAGCTCAAATTTATAGAAATAAATATAATAAGCCTATGGTAATTACTGGTATGTCAATTATTTTAGAATAATTGAATTTCTGAATATTTTAGGGTTACTTGGTTACTTTAACTTACTTTATTACCGTTATTTAAGCAGTAGTCCAACTGATATTGAGACCTAGTTGTTGTATGGCAGGCCTACTATTTATAAATCGTTTGAGTTGATTTATAATATTTATATACCCGTTTAAAATGGGTTTTGTCAATATTTGAAATAAATGTTATTATTTCTGGGGGGAGTCACTACACAGAAGCTGTGCGCTCTCAGTGAAGTGCTATTTATTGGACACTAAAAACTGATAATTCTAATTTACCTAAGTTACTTATTACTACAAATTACGTACAATCTGGGTGAGATTACAATCTCTAAATAAACACAAAAATTACAAATACACAAATACGAATTTTTAGGGTAATTTTACAGGGAATCTACAAACCAGCCTAACAAAGGGTTAAAATATCTGGTTATTACGACGGACAGGTTACTACGGTATTTGAAAATAATAAGTAGTAGTAAATATACTGCGTTGTCCAGATAGGAAAATACCACCGCCTGACGACCTATAACCGTATCGCTATAGGTACTACGTTATGTATCACGGAGTGTTCCTACCTAGAGATTAATTACCGCGGTCTACCAGAACCAACGTGCCTATTAACCACTTTACAACACAAATATACTGCCTACACACTAATTGCTTTCGGAAAGCACTGTACACTAAACCCTAAATTAGGTACAAGTACTTGTACAACAAATAATCAGTAGTTAAAAATACTTGAACAGCTAAAAGAACCACGGTATCTGCCGGAGTGACCAAAGCACAAAATCTCCAGTCTTTACCTACGCCGAGCAGCCCTGATGTAGTACCGGGGTTAGTTTAACTATAACGGTATGTATAACAAACACAATTACTGTAGGAATAAACTTGGGGATATGAATGTTGCGAATAATCGCACAAACTCTGAATAATAAATATTACGCTACGCGTACAAACTACTCAAACAAAATGCAGACCAAATACTGACAGACTACTATCAAGCCTAAACAAACTACGGTATATGCAGACTCCGAAATGATTAGTTAGTATGCGTTCTAACCTAGTAGTACGACTTATTCCTTCACAGGGGGTTTACCTTGAACTTGAAGCCCCTACGTTCCCAACACTTTATCGGACAGATGCTCTACACACACCGAAATTTCCTCAAACCCAACAACAGTCAGACAACTATCCAGCCTACAAATTATCTAAATAAAATTATACGCTACCCGTACAGACTACACAAACAAAGTACAGACCAAACGCTGGCAGACTACTATTAAGCCTAAATAAACTACAGGACATGCAGACTCCGAAATGGTTAGTTAGTATGCGTTCTAACCTAGTAGTACGACTTATTCTTTCGGTGGGGGATTTACCTTACAGCTCTGGCTGCCCCTACATTTCTAACCGGCACTTTATCGGACATACACTCTACATGCACTGCAATCCGTTCAGACCTATCAACAGTCAGACAACTATCCAGCCTACAAATTATCTGTACAATCTGGGCAGGCTTACACGGCCTTCTACTCAATATTAGCCTACTAGTAAATAAAACTGACAGAAATAAGTAAACCATGCAAAGGAATAAGGGGTGATCAATCCCTAATCCCCTAACAGCCTACAATATACAATATATCACAATCGAAATAATACTGCTGTACCTGTACTGTAAGTAAGTACCGGTCCGGATGATCAGGCAATCAGGCCTACTGGTTACCGGTCGACCGGTACTATCAACTTGATTGCTTACGCCGCAATCAAGAAGCTATAACTGTTACTGTTCGCGCTTTTAAGACCTTTGGCAGTTTAACCCGCCAAATCTATATGTCTTCTAGGTTATAAATCGACTTTAGCCTATGACAAGTATTTGACACAAATAAATCCAACATTAGCCGAAGCCAGTCTATGCGCGACCATTCACCCGCTGGATATACCCGAGAGACTGGATTCGGATGCTTTAATTTGATTGCGGTGCAGGCCTACCGTACTATTCGATTGATCGTTAATATATAATCTCTGACAAATATTATTCACTTTCGGGAAATATTAGCAGTTCCTTTAGGACGTGGCGCTCTATCTATATAAACAGAGCTATGGCTTACACTAAACACAACGAATGGATTATAAGTTACACATAAGACGCATTCTTTAGGAGATGCTTTGTTACGCGGACAAGCACATACAGACTATTGCACACCGCTGCACACTGAATTGCCGATAGTCACTGATTTTAATCATATATAAAGAGAATAGCAACCGGCATTTGTAGGGCCTATAAAATAGCATTCAATTCACTACACACTACAAACCACGATAATATAAGCCGCAATTGCTATATGTAGCCGGTCTCTCTAACCTTAGTGTATCAAGAAGATCGGGGTTTCTGATCGTTTATAGTTATTCTCCAAATAACAATATGCAAACGAATGATACATTTAATAACAAACAGCAAATAGCAGTAAATAATGTGCAATACAGCAGCAGGTACCGTACCGGTCCTCACGCTGTCCAGTGCTGGTCATGTACCGTAGTACCGGTAACAGTTATGTGATCTTATAATTAAAGACGTTCTAATGTTGGAATAATTCAGAATAATTCCATGGCCGATGTTCATGGCATCAGGAAAACCAACACACTGAACCCTGTGAGCTGCTGCAGGTAGATTTCAACACAGAAAGGAAAAGCTCTCATTGGCAGAGTTCCATATTCCACAGGTTCCAAATCGTCTAAAATGCCAAACCACCCTAGCCTTTGCAGCCAATTACATTGATTTAGCCAACATAAGGCTGAATCGCTCTGCTTGGTTGACCTTGCTCTGGTTGGTTGATCGAACCCAACAAAGAGGCCGTCGCTAGGCAAATCAGCCAATCAGCCGGTAGCTTTCATCCTTTGAGTTAGGGAGTTTTTCTTTAGAGTATTTGAGCGCATTAAGGGAAACTGGATTGCGAAGCAAAAGGGCCAGTTATATCCCGCAAAAGCTTTTACACTAGCAGTTCGTGGCAAGTCGCGGTAGGATATTAATAAACCTCCCTAGGCCAAGCGAAGTGCCGGTAGCAGAAATACTCCTTGCCTGATCAAATAACTCGAGTTCAGACAGGGGGGGGGGGGGGGGGGGGGTGGGGGTACTAATGTATAATCTACAAAGCAAACCGGTACCGAACTGTCAGTATTGCGAATCACTAAATTATGGAACATATGCTGTCTGTACCTAATATGTACTCGCGTACTGACGAACGGCAATAGTTCACACCTGTAGGGAATACAGGTTAATCCAGGGATTTGCAGTACTGGTATCTAGCTATTTGATCCTAAATTTTGCGGCGTCCCAGGACGGCATCACGCTTACCCTGATCTATAGGTCTTACAGTGGGCAAGGGCGTCAAACAAAATCTTACCTTCCTCGGAAATCGGGCGCTGCATGGCAAGGTGGAGTATCTCGAAGGGGCGAAGGGGGCGCGCGGGCTAATCTAATGTGGGCGCTAGCGTGTTGTGGACATCTTCCCTGCGTTGCTGACGGCCTAACGGTCTAGACAGCCATCCTCCCAATGCTTGGCTGTCCCAATGGTGGACAAATGGAAATATACATGTTCAAAGTTTACAGTATATTTAAGTACTTTACAAAGAGTTTATCAACCAAATTTACATAAGTTCCAACAAGAAACTTAACAAATGTAACTAAAGAATGGAGATAAGTCAAGGTTATTAGAAATAACAAATTTGAGACAAGTATACGATTAGGTATAAGTGATAACCAAAGGCAAACCATTATATAGCAAATCTGGGACATAGAATCCGCTAGAATCTTCCAGAGCATTCCATGGCCTCACATTGGGGCAATAAGATGTTCCATGCCCTATGATTGGCCCAACTCATTGTTCCATACGTTGTACGCACCTCATTGGCTTATCTAATCTGATCAAAGTGAAAATAAATTGCCCAAAAATGCAAATTTCCCGACTGGAATTCGAACTCGTAACCTATCTGTAATGTACACCTATCTGTAATGAGTTGTACACCTTGCGGGGGGATTTGTGTCGGAGTCCGAAGCGGTCCGAAGCGGCATCTCCAAAGAAAAGAGTTGATTACTATCATCCCCCGTTTAATCCAAAGGTACACTATTTCAATCGACCAACCGGCCGCCTTTGTTTATTTGAACTGGCAAGGGAACGTTCTTTTTTTTTTTTTTTTCGATTCACCCCGTTCGGGGTAATTTAATTGGCTAAAACGGTTCATATAGTAAACATGTATATACAGTGTACAGTTACACGATGAAGTATAGAGTTTAGAGATACGGTAAGTAACATTAAATAATTAAAACGGTACTATGTGGTTTAATGACACAGAATGGTTGTTATATTAAAATGTTTACAATGCATAGTTGTTTGCTAGTGCGTTGAGAGAGGGACAGTCCTTGCATGTTAATGCATGATGTAGTTGTATATCTTCTTCATCGCAGTAGATACAGCGGCAATCAGTGCTAATTTCATGGAAAGGATGTTTATTGGAACAGATTTTATAATGGAATCCATGGAATGTAGCTCTTGTCACAGCATGTCGGTTGGTTTGTCCAGGCTGTCTCCAAGTTTCTGATGCGAAGGCAGGTCCACGTTTATAATTCATGGATTCAAATATTGTTTCCTTTTCAACACGGCAAGCTTTGTATTGTTCAATAATATTTGCCTTGAACATTAAGGGTCTTTTCGTTATTAGATCTTCTATAAAGGTTGGAGTGCCTATAAGTTTCAAAGCCATTGTATTGGACGCATTTTTTGGCAATCCTAGAAGACGTTTCATAAAAGCTGCTTTTATTCTATCTATGTCTTTGAGGTTGGATAGTGTAAAATATATGCCAATCTCAGAAAATGCGTAGGTGACCATCGGTTCTATTTTCATTCTAAATATTTTTACCCCTGTGGCTATTGATATTAGCTGCAGGTTCCTCAAGCAGCCAATTGCGGCATAAGATATCCTCTTCTTCGTATCTATATGTTTAGAGAAACAAAGTGTTGGCTGCAAGATAACTCCCAAATATTTATAATGGTTACAAAATTCCACATTCTCATTATTGTATATTAATTTATCTGTTCTGCGTAATGGGCCTCCCCTTCTAAATTTCAAAATTTTGGTTTTCTTTAAATTTACAGCCATTTTGTTTAATTTGCACCATTTGTGGAGCTCGTGTAGCGCTGTTTGAATGTGTTCTCGATTTGATGAATAGATTACTAAATCATCTGCGAAAAATATAAACCTGAGAGTATCAGCAATGAGACGTAATGTCGAGGCAAGATCTGCGATGAACATCAAAAAACATGTTGGAGAAAAACAGTCTCCTTGGAGTATTCCTCGTAACTGCTCTATTGGGTTTGAGAGTTTTATGCCATCGTAAATTTTTACTGTGTTCCGAAATATGTCCCTGATAAGATTATACACTTTACCCTTTACGCCAAATATAGTGTAGAGCTTGTACATTAGGATTGATCGATTTACAAGATCAAATGCCTTCCGTAGGTCTACGAATGCTGCATAAACTACTCTCTGAGATGATGGGCGGCTGGCTTTGTTGATGATAGTGGATACGTCGTCAAGGAGCTTTTTAAGGGCATGCAACGTAGATTTACCACACGTAAAGCCATACTGCTCTTCCGGTAATAGGTGAGCAATGTGCTTTCTAACTCTCTGGTTTATAATAGTGGTCAGCATTTTAAGCATGACACAGATTAAAGCTATCCCACGGTAATTGTCCGGTAGTGATTTATTTCCCGTCCCTTTATACATTATCTTGATTAAACTCGTTTTCCATTGGAGTGGTATTTTGCCAATGTCTAAACACATGTTGTATAAACATACTAGTGTTGTTAAGATCACAGATGCGCTTATTTTAATATGCTCATTAAAAACGCGATCAGGTCCACATGCCTTTTTATCAGAAGATTTCCCTATTGAAGCCGACACCTCATCCTCCGTTATGGGTGAGTTGTACCATTGGTCGTCTGCCAGTTCATGAACGGTTGGCATTGGTGTTACGACGTCTGTATCATCACATTTCCCCAGTAATTGCGTGAAATGATTTTCCAGTTCTTCTGTTGGGATTGGTGCCGGTGGCTGTGGTGTATAGTCTTTAAACAATAGCCATGGCGTAATCTCAGTGTTGCGTAATTTCTCTAGAAGTTGGTCTTCCTCGTACAAGGCTTTCTTTTTGTGGATTAGTGACTTGTAATCTTTCCTTTTAAGCCAGTATAAGTTAGCATCGTATTCAGAGCTATTTTTATTCGCCATTAAGCGTAAGAGGCCAGCTTTTGCTTCCTGACATTCATTGTCATACCAACGTTTGCCATGATGAGCACCTTTGGTGGGTTTGGGATCAGTTGAGTTTGATATTATATCTGTTAGAGTATCTGCAGCGGAGTCTATTTGTTCATTACCGATGTAGTCATTTATATTACTTACTGCCAACAATGATGCCACCTTTTCTGCATTAATTTTCCGGGATAACTTTGGACAAGGGGTATCAACGCATTGCATGACTCTTCCTGGTATTGTAATTTTTGCATCCAATCGACTATGTTTTCTGAGTGGATTACCTGTAACTGTGATTGAAGGTTGCTGTGGAGGGGTATCACACTTTGGGTATCTGTAGAACAACAAGTCGATTGCACTATTTCCTTGAGGTGATGAGTACGTATATATGGCTGGATCGTTTAGCAGGGAGAATCCAAATCCAGATAAACTATCCAGTAGATCTTCACCTCTCAATCCTTTGTCGACCCTGCAATTGAAGTCACCTCCTAATAAGATAGTCAGGTCAGGCCCGGTAAAGGTTAGCGCTTCAGCTATCAAACAGATTATGTCTTCAAAGGCCATGTCTGGCTTAAAGTAGAACACGAGGAAGTATGCTAACGATGTATTTATAGCCATATATTCGTTGCAAGATGCGAGAAGGGTCGGATTAAGTTCGGGTTTGCACATAATTGTTAACCCGCCTGAAGGTCGTCCACGTCCAGTTTCCGGTTTTTTCGCTGGTTGGATGAAGGAATAATGTGTGCTAATAGTTATTATTTCAGTTTCATAGCTAAAGGTTTCTGTGAATAATGCGATATCAGAATTCCCTATTAGTTCTTTGGGCGACAGATTTAACTGCACATATTTGTAACCTTCTATATTCCACAGCAGACAGTTTACTGTCGTATATACTGTGGTAACTGGGGGCCCGGGTGACGAGCGCACAGTAACCGTGGGCCCGGGTGGCGGGCGCATGGTAACTGGGGGACCGGCTGGTGGGCGCACGGTTTCTGGGGGCCCGGGTCGCGGGCGCACGGTAACTGGGGGCCCGGGTGGCGGGCGCTTGGTAACCGGGGGTCCGGGTGGCGGGCGCACGGTAGCTGTGGGCCCGGATGGCGGGCGCACGGTAAGTGGGGGCCCGGGTGGTGGGCGCATGGTAACTGGGGGCCCGGATGGCGGGTGCACGGTGACTGGGGGCCCGGCTGGCGGGCGCACGGTTACTGGGGGCCCGGGTCGAGGGTGCACGTTAACTGGGGGCCAGGGTGGTGGGCGCATGGTAACTGGGGGCCCAGGTCGTGGGCGCACGGTAACTGGGGGCCCAGGTGGCGGGTGCATGGTAACTGGGGGCCCGGGTGGCGGGCGCACGGCAACTGGGGGCCCAGCTGGTGGGCGCACTTTAACTGGGGGTCTGGATGGCGGGCGCACGGTGACCGGGGGCCCGGGTGGCAGGCGCACGGTAACTGGGTGCCCGGGAGGCGGGCGCACGGTAACCGGGGGCCCGGCTGGCGGGCGCACGGTAACCGGGGGCCCGGGAAGCGGGCGCACAACTGGGGGCCCGGGAGGCGGGCGCACGGTAACGTAGGGCCCATACAACTGGCACACAGCCTCCTCGGTAAGTCAGCTCGTTTGGTGAAAGGTTGTGGATGTGGATCGAGGACGGAGGCCGAATTTTTCGCGCTCAACATTGTTTAGTTTGTAATTCTTTATTATGATACCGCTCTCCCAAAGATCCGGGTCCATTAATGTACTGCGGTGCTCCTGATCGCATACAAGATGGAAGGAGCACGTTTGGGCATCGGGGGAAACTTCAAGTGGTATAACGTCATCGTAAGCGACCGATTCTTTTGTCAAGTATTCCATTACGTCCTCCTTTGTCACACCTAGGTCAAACCTACCAATATATACATGTGCCTTCCTTGGTGCTGGCACCCTTACCGGCGGCGGGGGAGCAGCGCGGAGGGGACCGCCTACTTTCCTCCCCCTTGTTATACGGGATCCGGGGTGCTGTGTTCTCTCGGAGGTTGCTCGGATCACATTCGTTCGGTTACCAGGGGCGGTAAGCTCCGACTCGGTATTATTGGCTGGCATGGTTTGATTTCCAGTTGGATATCGCGCGGTACTATTTGCGGCTCCGGGAGTCGACTTAGACTGTGTCCGGGGACTAAAGCCGGCAGTGAGGGTGCTGCTGAATGTCGGTCGGGTTGTCTTTGCTTTGAGTAGCTCATTCTTTGCTTCGATTGTTTCTTGGCGGGCATCTGCCAGGTCAGCGTTAGTCTTGGCGAGACTCCCGAGGGTTGTAGTGAACAAGGCGTTCATCTTCAATAGGTGATCCATAAAAAGCTTCTCGTCTTCAATAGAAACACTCTTCCGTCGTTGCGTGAATGTTTTTATGAGTTGGGACAGCTCACTTTGAATATCAGCGAATGTCGCTGCCGCAGCCATATCCGCAATATTAAATAAAATATCAATAAAATATAAATAAAATACAATTTAAAAAATGTTCTGTATGTTTAGTCTGTTGATTCTCACGTATTATTATGTAATAATAACACTACTAATATAACTAATACCAGTGGAGTTGCAAGTTATTAAAGGGAACGTTCTGGTAACTAGATACTTAGGCCAAGTAGTCTGACCTACTAACTAGAGTAACGTCTTGTAGAAAAGGCTACGATTGAGTATGTAATTATTTATTAGCCATTTAGTATAGCATAAGTATTAGTATTAGACTACAAGTGCACTGTAGTAACAAAACCGACTTATGTTAATTGTGCGTTATATATGACGGCCGCATATGTAACAATTTAATTTAACAGTAAATTATTTGACTTAAAACTTAAATAATTCAAAATAAATGACTAATTACTAACGACAATACTCAATCGTGGAAGCGGATTTGTGTGACTTTGCGAGCATAGATATATGCGAAAAATTTTACAAAAAATTTTGTATTTAATACAAACTAATAAAAATAACCAAAATTAAAAGAACCAAATTAAGTATCGCTATAAATGTTCAAATAACTATTACAGTAGTTACTAGTGTGAAATAAGTGTGAGAGCTGAGCGTTCTAATTTCTACATTCACCAACATGTCACCGAACAATTTGGATTAATATTTACCAGAATGTCACTATTTTGTGTACAGTATCCATGATAACAGGTTGTGTTTCTGTAATGCAAGCTGTACTAAAAGGTTGCATTCACAGTTATACGGGCACCATTTGTGTTTTCAGAGAAACACGTTTCGGTTTTAATTAACCCTATTAGTACCGGGCTATAAAATGTCGTACAAATACCGGGAGGGGGTCATATTGACCCCCCCCCCCCCCCCCCCCCCCCCTCTAAAATCTACAAATTTTTACGAAAATGTCTGATGTTTTGTTTGTATGTAGGTATCAGTAGTCTGGATCCGACCGAAAAAAAAATTTTCGAAAAAATGTACTGGGGTGGTTATATTGCAGCACCAAAATTACAAGTAGTGCACAATTTTCACAAAATTTGAAAGTTACATTTTTCGGCTAATTGTTTTTCAATACAGGTTTTCTGGGGCGCAAAATACATTGGAAAATATTTAAAAATGATATGATTACTATAAATGGCTGTTTAGTCCTCTCTTCGTAGGAAAAAAATGAAAAAAACAAGTAACCAGCACTTTTCAGTTAGAACACAAAATTATTAATTCACTTATACGATGCTATAAATTCACATTTATAGGTTTTCTAAGGCGCTGATTCTAATGGAATACATTTCTAATATGCCAGATCATTGATACTTGTATTTTTCGGCGTAATTTGGCAAATTTTGGTTCTAGCACCAAATTTCGTACCCATCACCAAAAAGTACAAGTTTTTATTGATTCCATCGGATTCAGGACCCTCATAAACACGTATAATGCAAGAAACAAGATGATACTATCTATTGATCAATTTGCTTATTTTCCAAAATTTGGTGCTGGCACAACAATTTCACCCACCGGCGAAAAATACAAGTTTGAAAACTCTTATGAAATTTTTACTGATTCCATTGAATTCAGAACCCTCACAAACCCGTATAACGCAATAAACAAGGTGACACAATCAATTTATATATTTGTTGATTTTCAAAATTTGGTGCTAGCACCACATTTTGCACCCACATCCGAAAAATACAAGTTTGAGATGTCTAGTTCGATAATTATATATTCCATTGAATTCAGAACAGCCATAAACCTCCAAAACGCAAGAAATAAAATGTCACAAGCAATTTTATCTATTGAATGGATTTTCAAAATTTCGTGCTAGCACCAAAAATTGCACACAGCACCGAAAAATACAAGTTTGATACGCTTGGTGCAATCGTATATATTTCATCGAAACGAGAACCCCAAAAAACCCCAATTGCGTAAAAAGCAAGTTTCAAACAATCAATTTTCAAAATTTGGTACTGGCACCAAAATTTGGCACCCGCCGAAAAAAACAAGTATGAAATTTCGAAATCAATTTATATGAATTCCATCCAATTGATGCATTGCCAACACCAAAAAACCGGTGTAAATCAAAAATAGAGATGTTACAATTCATATTTAATGAAATGTAATTTTCAAAAAACGTCTCAAAAAAAGTGCCAAAAGTAGGGTTAAAAAATGGTGCTATAACTCGAAAACTACCCAATATTTTTGAAAACGGTTTTCACTACTAGGAAGACAATAGATTTTTAGGAAAAGTCATAAAATTTCAGATTCCCAACTACGTTTGTTTCAGAATTCTAATAAAAAAACCACGGGGGGGGGGTCATATTGACCGGGTTTAATAGGGTTAAATATATCTTTTGAACCGTATTTTGACTATAAATTAAATTAAAATACGCAAATGACCTTTAACTTACTTAATGATAAATTAATTAATTGATGGCAGTGATATTGTATATCACTGCATTTTGTTACGGCCATTTATATAATAAAATAGTTAAGATCGTTGGACAGTTTGCCTCATGATTTGTTTTGTGAATAAACATTACCGGTAACCCTATTACCACTGGGGTGTCTAGACCATAGCAGCAAAATTCTACAAAATTTAGGCTGTAAGTGAAAAAATTATCGAAGAACACTTCCAAACCTTAAACAATGAAAATTTTGTAAGCTGGGTATCATAATTTTCACGGAAAATATAAGTAAACCCAGGACCAATTTTCCAAATTTGTGTATTTTAATTTAATTTATTTGTAATTTAAAATAACTAATAGTGTGCCTTTGTAGACTAGCTCTAGTAGGTTTTTCAAGACGCTAAATCGAATGCCATGATATTTTATACCCGAAAATTAAGCGGTATGCTATTTTTCGTACATCTAAGAAGTGTGCGTTGCACTAAAATTTTGAAAAATTTGAGACCCGGAAAATACCACCATGTTTTAATTTCAGCACATTTATATAGGTTTTCTGGGTCCCTGATACGCACGACATTACTCTAAAAATATGACTACGTAGTGGTACCGGTAGCTCACTTTTGTTGCACAAAAATTATGGTATGGCATTTCAATTAT
>JAUCBJ010008694.1:0-24969 GCA_032718475.1 Nemertoderma westbladi
ACGACGTCATAAATGTTAACACAGTAACTGAATAAAGGCACAGGTTATATATAAGTCAATCTATAGACAATAACAAAATTAAAAAGCATTAAATAACGCGTTGGTTTGGTATCCCTACCCGGATGCGGTTTGGATGAAACGAAGACATGAAAGTTAAAAACTCAATGAACCAAAGCGTGTCTGGTCGACTGATGGACACCGAACCACTCGCGAATTTAAACTGGGGATCCCAACTCGCTCCGGAACGCAACCCATAATAACTCTTCGCTTGCTGTTGCACTGAATTGCTCTACCGCAGTTGACCCACGAAAGTTTTGCACTTTGTATTTCAGTATTTCATGCCGCTGGTTCTAGAGCCTAAGATTTCATCCGGTAAACGTTGCAAGTACCATAAACCATGCGCTGTAATCGTACCGATACCACGAAGTATCTTTAGTTTCACATGCATGTTTGCTTTTAGCGAAGTCCTGCTTACATATACGTACAATGCGATTGGAACTACCGGTAGTTTTCCCACCGGAATCGAGCATGCCCAGTAGGCCCAATTTTGCATCTTTCAGCATTGCGTCGGAGAAACGAGGCGAAGGGCCGGAAGTCGCGATGATAGAGTTCCAGTACGACCCTCTCTCGACCTTGGCCGTCCAGAGATATGCGAGAATGTTATCGCAAACGTGCTGGCACCCAGTCCGCCAGTTTGTGTCATCAACGTTGAAGACTAAGCAGTCATTTATGTGCAGAAGGAGACGATTCGTTAGGATAAGCTGCAAGTGATCCCCACCTCATAGGGATCCTCGGATATAAGGATTACAGGATTACAACTTCCAAACTTGAGGTTTAGAACTGCAGTAGGCCTATAATGCAGGCAGATTGTCTCATGCAGTCATGAGTTTACTAAAATCCTGAGGTTATTAGCCAAATGCGTGAATGTGGATTGGTTAGGCCTACTGAAAGAACATGAGAAAACAAAAATGCTAGGCCTAGTACAATCACAGTATTAGGCTCACTAAAAATTAACAAATAATAAATGAAATACTGAAATAGGCCTAAATTTAATTATACAACAACCGTCAGACCATACCTGCCTGCCTGCTGCCTGCATACAGCGTACCAAACCTGATAACATGCAGACAAGCCTAGAATACAAGTGAAATGTATAGTACAGTAGTAGGCAGGTAGGCCTACTGTAGTAAGGCCTGTGAAAGTACACGCGGTGGTACGCTACTGCAGTACTGCAGCAGGCGTTCCAGTGGAGGGGCAGACCGGTATATAAAATCAAACACTACCGGTAACTGCAGTGAACTGCTACACAGCCATCATTCTTGCCCAAGGCGCCTTGTCCCTGCCTCACACTACAAAAAGTGTTGCCGTCGCTAGGATACAAATTATATGTTATTGGCTAGAGCTGTACCATTGGTTGGCTTTGGCTATGTGTTTGATGTAGGCCATCATGTTATGATATTCAAATGGATTGATGGAGGGAATTTCAAAATGGTCAAATAATACAACAATAATGAAACTTTTAATACGATGTGCAATTATAAAAATCGCTGTAACTCTGGTGCAACACGACCGTATTCGATGAAATTTTCATTGTTACGTACGGAAATTAATGCGTTTAGAATTGCTATACTCAATATATTTATAATCGGTATGATTTTTAAACTATAAGAGTTTAAGAGCCGGGAATTGCCAAATTGTGGCTACGTAAGCCAGATTTGACCACAAAATTGACCAGGTCCGTGCAACTCTTGAAAATTTTGGAATATGTCAATTTTGTTCTATTATCATGTTCTATAAATGACCAAAGTTAAAAAAAATATAATTCCTAGGAAGTTGTTTTATTTTTTATAAATATGTAATTTTGTGGTGAAAATTGGTTAATTTCGTTAAAAATCCGTGAAAATTTGACGGTTTGGAGTAAAATTGGGTGGGTTGGGCCAACTCATATAAATAGTTGCCAGCGTCATTTTTCTTACCCTAAAACGTTCTTTAATTGAGCACAGTTTTAGAAAATATAATTCCTAGGAAGTTCTTAAACTAAAGCTCAGACTTTCAAAAAGACGGCCATTTAACGGACTTTTTTTATTTGTCTGTCATACCTACACACAACGTTGAAATCGAAAATGGCATGCATATTCGGATTCAGCACACCAAAATGTACCTATATAGTATATTTTGAGGTAATCTGAGGCTAAAATAAAAAAAAATGAAAAAATGAAAAAAAATTTCGCCAAAATTTGCCAAACTTCCAAAAATACTTAACTTGCTCAGATTTTCATGAAATTTGGTACGGATGTGCCCAAAGCAATTCTAAGAAACTAATTTGAAGGATTTACGGAAAAATGCAATTTAAGCCGATATATGGCATTTTGAGTGCCTAATTTTAGGCTAAATTTCAAGAAAATACAGATTTCCTAAGTTTGGCCCTTATTTACTACAAGAAGCAAAGACTTTTTGTATTAACATTAAATGGATAAAATGTAGAGCTATCTTATCCATCTGTGATGTTAAAGTTTCAGAAAAATATAAGCAGACAATTCCGAGAAAACCACTTTCTACCAAAACCTATTTTGTCAACTTCCAAAATTACCATTTTTCGGCCCCAATTTCCGGCCCTTAATATTCAGGCAACGCACAATACCAATAACAGTAATAGAAATCCCATCTTCCCTCTATCTAACGCAAGTGGAACGGTTTCCTTCTAATTAAAAGATACAGAGTTATAACGATTTAAAAATTGTCAAAAATATCCAAATTTGGCCCAAAATTGGCCAAAAGTTAAATTATTGGCATACTGTTAAATATTTTTGGCCAATATTTTGACCCGATGAACAACTGTATTGGATATGTATTCGGTATGAGTTTCAATCGAAATGGCCAAGCTGCTTTGGTGATAGCGAGAAAACAATGTAAAAATTTACCATTTTGATAATTTTTGGGTAAAATTAAAATGTGGCCAAAATGGCCAAATTTGGCTAAACGAAATTTTTTAATGAAACTTGCAAATCTATCCGCGCACAAAGTCTCTGGAGAACATTTGAAGATTTCAGTCGCCTTCACTCCGAATTTAATCATTTAGTGCTAGAAGTTTCCAAATTGGGGCAAAAATCCACATTTGGTGGCCAATTTGGAAATGTTGCGAAACTAAATTGAAAAAACAAAACCGTACAAAATTCTTAGAATAACAAAAACTACAAACGTGGCTAATTTCAGAGAATATAATTCCTAGGAAGTTGTAAAAGGGCCCCGAGTAAGCTCCACTTTCTATATACTAATGTTGGAACGCCAACGCCCGGTGTGGGAGAATCCTCACGAAGGATCCTCCCACGTTGTGTTGTTTTTAGGTTTACATAAGAACCGCATATCCGACTAGTTATTAGTTCATTGTATTGCGTATATTGTTAATAAATTATAAAAGCTGCAGAAAGGATATAATTATTGATTTAATTAAGAGCTTCACTTTTAATCGTTAAAATTGCCATTTTTGCTTAATAATAAGCTTATAGTATGCTTAATAATACATGGTAAAAAAAGTATAACTTTTTCTCTATTCTCGAGGCATTTTATTTACCGAGCGCAATCGAGGGGGCAAAGGATTTAATAGATTTGTTGGATTAAATGGATTTAATATAGGGTAGAGAGAAAATTAAAAAAAAATGCTCTATTTTTTTCCCATTTAATACCTAATTTTATTCTTAAATTAGTGGTTTTTAGTTGCTTAATTCTTTAATAAAAGATAAAGCGATTAATAGCATTACGAAATAAATTGATTGAACTGTAGTATTTTACTATATTGCTTCCATAATTACTGCGATTCAAATTATTGTACTCTTCAAATTCGGAATCTTCTGCCTTTTACTTATAATATTAAATAATTTAATGTTTTCGTTTAAAATAATGTGTTAAATCTCGAGTTAAATAAATAATTATGGGTGATAGGGAGTTGTGGCTGCGCAAATTTGTCGACAAGCCGGCACAGCATTAATGTATATAATGCAGCTACAATGCAGCATGCCTATCGTAGTAAAATCGTTAAATAATTTAATGTTAAATTTAATGTTTCTTTATTAGGTAATTAAAGAGCCGATTAATTACTGGACATCAATATTGGATATTAAGATCAGTTTTGGTTTCCGTTTTTGTACGTTTTAAAATACGTACACAAAAAAAACCCCAGTAGTACCCATGGCATACACTAAAGTTGCAATAACTTTTGAGAGTCTAAATGGATTTTCCTCAAATTACGTGCAAACCCTTTCTACTAAGATTCTCTTTCATCACATGTAATAAAATTTCAGAAATTCCAATAAAAATATTTTATTTTAATAAATAAAATCAATGAGATCCGTAAAATCAATGCTATCCTATGGGTTTACTTTATTCCGTAGGGAAAAACAGGAACTCCTTATAATCACCCGATGTTGAGGTATATTTGAGCGAAAAAGTTACAATTTAAGAATAAATGTCTTTAATGTCCGCAGTTTTGCGGACAGAAAAGGGAGGAGATATTTTAATGAATGAAAACATGTTATTGCTATAAAAGTTCAGGTCCGACAAGACGCTATAACTGTAAATAAATAATACTAATAAAAAGTATAATAAAAATAGTAAATAAAAATACTGTCTGGGGGCTACTGTCTGGGGAGCTACTGATGGGGTGCTACTGACGGGGTGCTACTGTCTGGGGGGCTACTGTCTGGAGAGCTACTGTCTGGGGGGCTACTGTCTGGGGAGCTACTGTCTGGGGAGCTACTGACGGGGTGCTACTGTCTGAGAGCTACTGTCTGGGGGGCTACTGTCTGGGGAGCTACTGTCTGGGGAGCTACTGACAGGGTGCTACTGTCTGGGGGCTACTTTCTGGGGAGCTACTGTCTGGGGTGCTACTGTCTGGGGAGCTACTGATGGGGAGCTACTATCTGGGGGGCTACTGACGGGGGGCTATTGACCGGGGGGCTACTGTCTGGGGGGCTACTTTCTGGGGAGCTACTGTCTGGGGGGCTACTGACGGGGGGCTATTGAATGGGGGGCTACTGACTGGGGGCTATTGACCGGGGGGCTAATGTCTGGGGGGCTACTGTCTGGGGAGATACTGACGGGGGGCTGCTGTCTGGGGGGCTACTGACGGGGGGCTGCTGTCTGGGGGGCTACTGACGGGGGGCTGCTGTCTGGGGGGCTACTGACGGGGGGGCGGGGCTACTGTGTAAAATATAATAATATATATATAGGGGGATTAAAATACAGAACAAATAGAAGGGTCCTATTTATTCTGTATTTCCGTATATCAATGAACTCTATAAAAACACAATACTGTTTAGATATTATTCAATTGTTTATAAATCAGTGGCAACATACATTATTTTTCCAGGATTACACTGCATTACACGAGCTGGTCTAATACGGAGCTACCAAATTATAATTATAAATTATAATTTGAATAATACTCTTCTTCTGAATTATAACTTTGTTATCTACATGATTCCACGTCCACCATATTCCGCAGTACGAATATGAATAAACCAATCTCGCTAACCGGTTTTGCTATAGTGTTCTTGCTAGTTATCTATATAGGAAAAAGCCTGAGTCAAAGTAACGAAGATGGGTACATTATTCTTTCGCCAAAGTCCATTCGACCTGGTCTTCCATATCCTGTATCAATATTGATCCTATCTCAGTCATTCAAAAACGTATATGAAACAGTTACTCTACGTCTGGAGGACAGAGAACAGAATACTATCAAATCGAAAATCGTTAACATTAAAGTTGGTTCAGTGGCTTCAGAAATGATGGATGTTCCTAATGATTGAGGGTCTGGTTCTTACAGTCTTCATGTGACTGGTGATTCTCCTGTGAGATTCGAAAACGCAACTGACCTGGAGTTCAACCCTCAACAATTGTCAGTATTTATTCAAACTGACAAAGCCATCTACAAACCTGGAGAGGTTATTCGTATCAGGGCATTCGCCATAAACCCAACAAATTTTAAGACCGTCAGAGAAGACATTGTAATAGAAGCCTTTGACCAAAAGGGAAATAAAGTGTTCAAGGAAGAAAAGGGTAAAACATCAAGTGGCGTTGTATCCGTGGACATCCCATTAGCTGCAGAATTACTACTAGGTGATTGGCTCATCAGGGCTACAACATCTGGTACCAATATGCAATCAGAGCAGGTCGTTGAGATAGGGGAGTATGTTTTGCCAAGGTACAATGTAAGTGTAGTTGGCCCAGGATATGTTCACACATCAACCAATAAAATCACATTTACTGTTATGGCAGAATACACATATGGTGAGCCTGTTATTGGTTTCGTGGAATTTGAAATTATGGATAGTGGTGGTAAAAATGTTTTCTACAGCCAGAAAGATACAATTTCAGGTAAAAAGGAAATCACAGTCTACCGACAAGACGTTGCCAAATTTATATCGTCATATAGGAGCACATTGCTGGTACGAGCAAGTGTCAGTGAATCCGAGAACGGTAAAGTCTTATCAGATGAAGCATATCTGATAGTTACTTCAGTTCGACACACAGTAGAATTTACAGCTGCTTCTGAAAACCTATTCAAACCTGGTCTAGATCTAAAAGTCTTCCTCACACAGAAAATGCCTGATGGAAATCAAAACAGTGATGGAATAACTAGACAAGTTACAATAAAAACATGGTTCACAGAGTCCTGCTCCAATTGTAATAATAATAATAATGGTGGCGGTGTAGAGGTGGCACCTCTATTTCCAAAGCCAGACGATTCCCTTGATGTAGTGGACAGTAATACTGGAACTGATAGTAGTGGTACTGGGTCATTCAGTTCAATTAGAATTCAAAATTATACACTACCACTACAAGGTTCTATACCAGTTATTATAACCAATATTCCCATCAATACAACTTCAATCTCAATGGAAGCGACATTGGTAGGAGATGCAAACAATAACAAAGTCTATCACAATCCAAGTAAAGCTTACTCACCTAGCAACAACTTCTTAAAGATCCAGTCAGAGAAGGATAAGTTTATTCCTGGTATCTACGATTTTACAATTAAAACAACTGAATTAGAAGTGGAAGTTTTTTATATAATAATTTCCAGAAATGGGGTTGTTTCTTCTCAAAGCGGAAAAGGCACTACTCTTACCAGAAATTCTCACATTATATCAATTCCAATCGACAATTCAATGGCACCATCATCTCGACTCATAGTGTACTATATTAGGTCTGACAGTGAAGTAGTTGCTGATTCATTCCCTTTCAATGTGACCCCACTACTTAACAATTATGTCAAGTTGGAATTCCAATCTGATCGTATTGAACCTGGTAATAGCAATACACTTGACATTGAAAGTCACCCTGGTTCTACTGTTTTCATTCTTGGTGTCGACCTTAGTGTGTTACTATTAGCAACTGGCAATGATATCACCCACCAGAGAGTTGAACACAGTATAAGCCAGTTTTCTCCTTTTTCACTTGGGACAAGTAATCACGATTATCCCGATTATGATGGTGATGAGAGGATTGCCATATGGCCTGGCCCCAGGCCACAGGGTAACTTAGATACTGCCGCAATAATAAATAACAATGGATTGGTATCAATGACAAACATGGAAATACCTTCACAGTACAGTTACTATGAAGGTGACTGGCTCGAGGGTTTTCCACCTCCTGCTCCACCTGGTGAATATGAAGTTGATATGAATGATGATGAAATGAAAAAAACTACAGAAGATAGCTTGCAGTTGCCAAAGAGAGTACGAAAATGGTTTCCTGAAGCATGGATTTGGGACACAACTACAGTTAATAAATAAGGAACTGCATTGTTAAACAAAGTTATGCCTGATACTATAACCTCATGGGCAACAACAGCTTTCACTCTGTCTGATGATGTTGGATTAGGCATAATTGATGGTATGACATTGATGGAAACCTTTCGAAAGTTTTTTATAACTCTGAATTTACCATATTCAGTTGTTAGGGGAGAGCAATTAGTTCTTGAAGTAAGAATATTCAATTACTTTGACTATAATGTTATCGCTGTTATTACAATCCAGCAGTCAGATAAGTTTGACTTTATAAAGAAGGAAAACCTTTCTGATGCATCCGCTGTCCTAGACCAAACTATTCAAACTGTCCACTCAGTAATAATCCAGCCCGGCACAAGTGAGGTGGTTGGATTTCCATTGCTATTACATACTGTTGGTCACATTCCCATCACAGTTACAGCCCAAACTACTGAGATTGCTGATGCAGTAGAGCAGCTGCTCATTGTCAAACCGGAAGGTATTAGACAGTCCTATTCACATTCCTGGTTGGTTGATTTGCCAGACAGCAAAGTATCTAAGCGGTCAACTTTGGAGCAAAGTTTTGACATAACAGTTGATGAAACAGCTGTTCCTGATTCTTCACGAATAATGGTCACTGCCATTGGTGATATAATGGGACCCAGTATCAATAATATTGATAGGTTGGTTACCCGTCCTACTGGATGTGGAGAACAAAACATGATAACATTTGCCCCAAATGTCTATGTACGTGAATACCTGACTAGTAATGATGAACTCACCCAAGAACTCGAGACAAAAACTCTAAATCATATGAAGATGGGATACCAGAGAGAGTTAATATATCAAAGAGATGATGGATCATTTAGTGCTTTTGGTAATAGCGACTCCAGTGGAAGCTCCTGGTTGAGTGCATTTGTAATGAAGGTCTTCAGCCAATCAAGTCCTCAGATCACAATTGATGGTGCTTTAGTAGCAAATACAATAAAATGGTTAAATAATTACCATGAAGATGGACAATTCAGTGAACCAGGAAAGATTATCCACACAGATATGCAAGGTGTGGTTGGGAGTGACAATTCTGGCATAGCCATTACTGCCTATATTACCATTGCCCTTATTGAGGTTCGCGATGCAAACCTGCTAAGCATTGATAATGACAGACAAATTCTCAATAACTGTGACGGGATCAGAGGATCCCGACCGGTGGTTTATGTACGCGTCCCCGCCGTGTAAGTGAAAAGGGTTCCTTGTTGTTCCGACTAATATAGATGGGTACAAAATATAGTATACAATAGACAGATAGATAGCATGGTAATATATAATATGAGAAACACTGTAAATCTGATGGTGACGGCGGTGACGGTCTTAAACTGTCACCGTACTGCCATGACTGTACTGAGATAACTGAGATAATAAGTGATACACCGACCGGTAATATACTGCTCTAGGTTGGCCATATTACTCAGTGGATGCCTGCCCCCCATTGGCTAATATCCTAATTCTCGCCCTCCCATCTCTCTGGGAGTGCTTCCCCCCACTACTGTGTTTCTCTCTCTGTCGGAGGCATAACCTCTGAGCCCCATTGTGTGTGTGTCCTTTGGGGTTTTCTCGTCCCCGTTTGTTGGGGTGATACGACGTTGATTGGCAATCAACCTCGTGTTCCCAATACTGCTTAAAGCTGACTTTGTGGGGTGATTAGTGGAATTGAATACGCTAACACTCCCCCCCATGCTATCTTCCTGGTGAGAAGATAGCATCCACCTTTAGTGCGCTACAATTCCGCTGGATCCCAATCTACCATCAGGTGTGGGGTGGAGTTATTTTCTTTTCGGAGCCGGCTTTCCAGGCCGCTCCCTACGGGTATGATATCGCTACCCTCTCTTGGTGCAACCTCGGCTATGTTGCACCAAGACATCTGGTGTCTCAGTGTCGGGCCGATCGTGAGTTTCTCCCACACGATTTTTGTTTCCCCAACACCCTCTCCACTCTAACTCCACTCTAACTCTCGGACCTCCTTGTCCCTCACTCTACCTCTTACTCCTCCTCCCCCACACTTGAATTGCACCCGTCTTCCCTCCACGCGTTCTATACTCTCTCGCTATCTCTCTTGCGTTCTCCTCTCATACTCTTCTCACATTCCTCTCATACTCCTCTCTCCCCATGCCTGTGGTCCCATCAAGTGCCGCTCCTACTCGTATCCCGGTAGTGCTCATCTGCACGATTCTTGTCCTGCAGGATACGAGCTTTCACAATAAATCCTGAGCTCCGCCCTGTTGTCATGACCACGCACTTTATCGGGTCCCACGCATGTGCGCACATGTTAGTGGGAGCCGTTTAAGTCCCATCCTGTCGCCCTAGTCAATTAGTCCCCAGTCCCAGTAGCTAATTGGAAAAAGGTTGTGCTTGACTACGGTACATACTGTATAATATATGAATTGCTATATAATTATTATAAGATTACAATTATTGTTATTATATATATTATATTATAAGCTCGTCTACATAACGCGTTTCATTCCTACTACTCACTACTCTCTCTCCACCTTTCTCGCCTGGCGACTTCTTCCAGTCGCTTCCCCTCAAGTCTATCCGCTTCCGACTTCTCCCAGCTCTGTTGTGTATCCACCTCCCTGTCTACTAGATGCGGCTGTTGTATTACACCGACTCGCCCTCCAGCCCCCGGGTGGTCTACCAGACCTTCGAAGGCCACCTAGAAGGCCCTTCTGTAGTTCGGAGGTGATCCTGATATTCTTAACTTTCTGTGCTATTATCCTATCTACCCTTTCTAGCTACTACTTCTACGGTCTCTACTCTCTTACTGCTAAATCTACTAACTCCACTAGCTCTACTAGCTCTACTAACTCCACTAGCTCTACTAACTCCCTGGCTCTACTGACTCCTCTAGCTCTACTGACTCCCTGGCTCTACTGACTCTCTAACTCTACTGGCTCTCTACCTCCACTAACTCTACTGACTCTCTACCTCTACTAACTCTACTGACTCTCTAACTCTACTGGCTCTCTACCTCCACTAACTCTACTGATTCTCTACTCTACTAACTCTACTGACTCTCTACCTCTACCAACTCTACTGACTCTCTACCTCTAACTAACGATACTACGTACCCTCTTACTACTCTTACTAACTCCTCTAGCTAACGGTACTACCTACCCTCTTACTACTCTCACTAACTCCTCTACCTGCACGTGACGCTCTGAGTGCCGGCAAAGTGGGTATGTTAATTATGTGAACTACTACTAACTCTTACTAACTCTACTAACCGGTACTACTTACCCTCTTACTAACCTCTAACTCCACTAACTCTTACTAACCGGTACTACGTACCCTCTTACTAACTCAACTACCTCCATCTACGTGGCGCTTGGGGTGCCCACAACCACTCTACTACTACCTCTACATTGCTAACTCATACTAACTCTACTACCTTTCATCTACGTGGCGCTTGCGGTGCCCACAACCACTCTACTACTACCTCTACTCTGCTAACTTCTTGTGCCCGGCACCTCTTGTGCCCGGCACCCACCCTAGTTAACATACCCTGCTCTTACATCAAACACGTCATCACGCCCGTGCCCTACTTATTTCAACGCACCCCCTGTACCCTTCTCATCTCTCCCATCTTTCTCCTCTAGCTCACCCTACTGTACTTGTTTCCTCTACTTGTTTGTTCTTGGTTGTCTATACTGCGGATATTTGTAGTGGGGGAATGTCACCCTGCCCCCCCCCCCCCCCCACCGGTGTTATGTTTGGTACTGGGGCTGATGTTAATATATTGGGGCCCATCCATCTATCTGCAATATCCCCCTCAACCGGGTCTTTGTTATGTCCCTGGATATTATAGTCATGCTGCTGTGCTGGTACCGATATAGGCCTATCCACTTCTTGCCTACCTACCGGCATGTACTCCGCGACTTCCGGATCTAATCCCGTCGTTCGTGCTACCCTATCGCCTACACTATCTCTCCCAGCATGGCCTACAATAGTATGTGCAGTAAGGCCTACAGTATGTCCTGCAGTCTGCATGTGTCGCTCGGAATCGAAGCTCAACCTTCTCGAATAATCCTCCCTGCGACTACCGTTTTCTCGATCGGTAGGTATATCCTGCCGGGAAGTTTCACTTCGATCCCCTATTCTGCTCTCCTCCTCGTGCCGGTACACCTTGTACCCTTCTCGCGGTGTGTAGTACACCTCGTCAGGTTGCGTCTCTCCGGGACGACGGCAATCTCCCGGAGTTCGACCCCACTGACTCTCCGACTCCATCTCTATCTCCGACGGCTCGCTATCCGTCCTCGCTCTCCTGTCGTTCGCGACGACACTTCTCCCACTCTCTTCTCTCTTTCTCTCTACAGTGTAGCGTCCCCGCTCGCGAGATCTCTCGTCGACCTCCCGGTTCAACTCCACTGTTCTTCCTCTCTCTTCTGACTGGGCTCGACGTCTCGTCGCTCGCCCTCTCGCGACGTCAACCTGTCTCTCTCTGCTCGATCGCACGCCGCTGGGGATACTTGTAACCCCCCTACTATTCTCCATCGCCGGGTGTTGCGGTCCACCTAATTCGCCCCGCGCATTATCCGCCGACGCCTGTGGGACATTCTTTGCCCCCCCCCCCCCCCCCTCTCGCCGCTAATTAATCTCTCGTTGTGGGGCTCCTGTAGCCCCCCCCCCCCCCCCCCCCCCCGCTCGCCACTTCTCGCTTCACTCTCTCTCACTTTACTTCTACACCCCTCTCTAGTCGATGCACTATCTCTATTGCGGCTGGGTCCATTCACCCCCGCCTCTCTCTCTACTACTGCGTGGCCTACCAGGCCCTCGTCGGGTTGACTCAACCCCGCCCCTCCCTGCACACTAACTGCGTGGCCTACCAGGCTCTCATTGGGGTTTCCCACCCCCGTTGCTCCCTGCCTACTGACTACGTGGCCTTGCAGGCCCTCGTTGGCCGGACTACCTGTGTCTACATTAGTATTAATAGCGCCGTTATCAATGTTATTATTTAGATTATTCAAATTAGAATTATTATTATTTTCTAAATTTAAATTATTATTCGAATTATTTGGATTAATATTATTATTTGAATTTAAATTTAAATTACCGGGTAAAATATTTCCTGTAATAAAGGGATTAAGGTTATCTACTACGGTACTATTAATATTAACGTTCTCTACTCTATTACTATTATTACCCCCCCCCCCCCCCCCCCCCCGCCCGTACGGTCACACCAGTCTTGGGTCTGTCGTCCGGTCCCTGAAAGTGGTCCCTGAAAATTAACAAACGTTCCTCTCTCTCCATCCTCTCGCAAACCTTGCTCGGCCAACTCTGTCTCTCTCGCAACCCTCTCAAGCCACCTCGCCTCGTGCTCCTTGCGCTCGCTCGCCCCTCTCTTGCCTCACGCTCTTTACACTGACACGCCAGATTTATTTCTAACACCCTTCTTACTTCGCGGAGGATGTAGCAGACTTATCGGTTGCGACGAACTCCCGTCGCCCCTCCGTCCTACTAACTTTCTCCCGCTTTCCGGGGTTTTCTCCGACCGACGAGACCGAATCCTCGGGATTAACCTCGGATTCGCCCTCCTGCGGTCCCCTCCAACCCACTAATTTTATTCCCCGGGCATCGACTAAGTATGGCCCTATGTACACTATACCAGGCTCCATACCCCTACATTCCCACAGTTCAAACAGTTCGCTGGCAACCCCTCTCGCTTTCTCATCGGCTAGTTCTCCCTGCCCAAAGCCCACTAAGCAATCAAAATGTTTATTCGACTCACCTAGCCGCTTCTCTAGCTTCACCTGGTCTATCTTGGCCCCTCCTTTAACTTCCCTTAGTTGCTTCCGGGTCGCAGTGTAGGCTCGTCGGAGCCGGTCGCTGACCCCAACATCCTCGTCGCCGACATCTCCTCTATCCCTCCATGTTCGGCGTTGTACCGGCAGCCCCACCGTCGCCGTTCCGGTAGGCCATCTGTCGCCCTCGGCCTGTGGCTGGCCGGCGACATCGGCACGCTGACCGCCGTCGTGTGTCGACTCGTCTCTCTCCTCTCTCGACTCATCTTCTCGTCCTCGTTGTAGACAGCCCCCTCCGCTTGGATTGCCGGATCGTTCGTCGTCGACGAATCCGGCCTCGTGGGTTGATACCGTCTCGCCGTGGCCTCGCGGATCGTTAGGTTGTCGTCCAGGGTCCGCGGCGGTGTTGTCTCTCTTTCTTGACTCATCTTTGCTCTGGTGGCTGGCAGTCACAGCTTCTAGGCAGTCCTTAGAGTTTAAGACTGTGACTGGATTGGAGGATCACGACCAGTGGTTTATGTACGCGTCCCCGCCGTGTAAGTGAAAAGGGTTCCTTGTTGTTCCGACTAATATTGATGGGTACAAAATATAGTATACAATAGACAGATAGATAGCACGGTAATATATAATATGAGAAACACTGTAAATCTGATGGTGACGGCGGTGACGGTCTTAAACTGTCACCGTACAGCCATGACTGTACTGAGATAACTGAGATAATAAGTGATACACCGACCAGTAATATACTGCTCTAGGTTGGCCATATTACTCAGCGGATGCCTGCCCCCCATTGGCTAATATCCTATTTCTCGCCCTCCTACTGAATCTCTCTGGGAGTGCTTCCCCCCACTACTGTGATTCTCTCTCTAACGGAGCCATAACCTCTGACCCCCATTGTGTGTGTGTCCTTTGGGGTTTTCTCGTCCCCGTTTGTTGGGGTGATGCGAGGTTGATTGGCAATCAACCTTGTGTTCCCAATATTGCTTAAAGCTAACTTTGTGGGGTGATTAGCGGAATTGAATACGCTAACAATAACATGATTACCAGTGCTACCACTTATCTCGAAGGGAAGATTAATCAAGCAGACATATACAGCATTTGTGTTATTAGTTATGCTTTGGCTAAGCAAGACAGTACACATGTGGGGAATGTGCTGCAATTACTTGATGATGTGGCTGTTGAGACAGATGGAATGAAATATTGGGCAGTAGATAATAAGAAGATTCCTATCCCTGTATGGGCAGATTCTCGTCACCCTCATTCTCCACAAATCGAAATCGAAATGGCCGCATATGTGTTGTTAACATATGCACAGCTTGGTGATGTAGATAGTGGCCTTCCTGTGCTCAAATGCCTGTCATCCCAACGTAATGAGTTGGGTGGGTACACCAACACACAGAATACTGTGATTGCCCTGGAGGCCTTGGCTAAATTTTCAGCTATCCTGTCCAGCACAGACACCGAACTCACAATCACAGCTGCAGTACCTGGTGTTGATTTTTCTATATTTGAAATTACAATTAGCAATGATAACATCGGTGTGCTACACAGTAGAGATGTTACAAGTTACAACATGGATACGATATCCTTAAGAGTTGAAGGACATGGAAGGGCTTTACTTCAAGTGGTTGTCATGTACAATACACGTTTAGAATTTGTAGAACCAACTTACGAGCTTGATATATCACTAGATAATACGGAATCTGATAGCAAGATGAGAGTAAAATCCTGCGCAAAACGAATTAATAACAATGATGAAGGTATGGTAGTCATGAAGATTGGTTTACCCAGCGGATTTAAATGTGTTGACTATCATCAATATAATGGTGGTAAAAAATCTGTAAAAAGGATTGACATGGCAGAGAATGGGGTGGAGGTTTACTTGGACGGATTGGACGAAGAAGAAATGTGTTTGGAATTCGATATTGAACGAGAAAGTCTTGTGGCAGCGAGCCAACCAGCCTCAGCATCAGTATACACCTATTACAGACAAGCAGAAAGGGCTGATGTTTTATATTTTTCGACGAAGTTGGCTGATATGAGTGCATGTGATATCTGCAAAACTTGTGGAAATATGTGTGCAGGAAGCACAGCTATGAGAGCCTCGCAAGTACTGGTTGCTGTTACCTTCCTATACCTCCTTATATTCTAGGAACAAAGAATACACCACATTTACATAGATAATTCTAATTTCTTCGCTGAAACTTTTGATTTTCCCCAAAATGTTGACCCCCTCCCTCCCCTAAATCAGATGTCATTGATAGGCGTTGACCCCCCCCCCCCCCCCCCCCTAAATCAGATTGAAAAAAAAATTTTCGCGTCCTAATAACTAAAAAACATGGTGACTGGTAACGGAAACAGAAGGTCGTGCTACGGGCCTTCGGGTGCTTGAAACAATTAAAATAGGCGAGCTATTTACTCTTCTGCTATATCTTTTCTAGCATCTATAAATGAACATGCTGACGTCAGATTTTGGCTGACCCCCTCCCCTCCCCTCATCAGCACGTCATCAGATTTTCCCACCCCCCCCCCCCTAAAGTGCTGACGTCATACTTGGACGGCCCCCAAGTTATATTTATCATTGACGTTTTTCAGTAATTTTCAGTTTTTTCGTTAATGAAAGACTTCATTACTACTAACGCTAGATGCTCTATCCGTTTCCATCACAATTAAATATGGTAACGTATAAATAGGAGTTTAAAGTGTCCTCTCATATGATTGATACTACGCCACGCAATATTGTACTGTTCCAAATGTTTTGATAATTGGTCAATCTTAAATGAAACTTTTGGAAAAGAATAGCATTAATAGTGTTTGTATTTGTCGCGCCAAGTGGTTTAAATTTGGTGCACAGCAAGCAAATATAATTTATTGAAATTATCTTACAAATGTTATACTTGGTGTCACATAAATTTTGGTACGATTTTATTTTTTAATAATTCACTGAGAATTGAAGAAAATCACAATTTATTTCTTGTATCATCTGAAAGCCAGTGCTAACTTAGATGTTGATATAAATGTATATTAATTTGGTATGTTTTTCTTAACTTTTTAAAAAAATAATAAGAGTGAAAAATAATAATATAATGACTTATAATAAAATAAGTCATTATATTTCATAATGGATAAATAAGATGTTTCTTTGTTATTTCTTTAAGACCGAGTTACACGTGGCAACTTTGTCAGCAACTTGTAGAGCAACTCAGGTTGCCGATCAAGGTATAAATTATATAAATATGAAATTATATTATATCATATTAGATAAAATCTGTTTTTATTGAAGAATTCCATGGTTGTTTATTGTTTACCCACATTTGAATTGTATTTTATGCCATGTTTTGACTCAGATACCTTTACGGTTGTTTTATAAAATTAAGGAATACAGTTATATTATACATAGAATGGTTTAATACATACCGTATGCATGAACACTGCATAATGGTTTAATACATACTGTATGCATGAACACGGCAGAATGGTTTAATACATACTGTATGCATGCACACTGCATAATGGTTTAATACATACTGTATGTATGAACACTGCATAATGGTTTAATACATACTGTATGCATGCACACTGCATAATGGTTTAATACATACTGTATGTATGAACACTGCATAATGGTTTAATACATACTGTATACATGCACACTGCATAATGGTTTAATACATACTGTATGTATGAACACTGCATAATGGTTTAATACATACTGTATGCATGCACACTGCATAATGGTTTAATACATACTGTATGCATGAACACTGCATAATGGTTTAATACATACCGTATGCATGCACACTGCATAATGGTTTAATACATACTGTATGCATGCACACTGCATAATGGTTTAATACATACTGTATGCATGCACACTGCATAATGGTTTAATACATACCGTATGCATGCACACTGCATAATGGTTTAATACATACCGTATGCAAGCACACTGCATAATGGTTTAATACATACTGTATGCATGCACACTGCATAATGGTTTAATACATACTGTATGCATGAACACTGCATAATGGTTTAATACATACCGTATGCATGCACACTGCATAATGGTTTAATACATACCCTATGCAAGCACACTGCATAATGTTTTAATACATACCGTATGCATGAACACTGCATAATGGTTTAATACATACCGTATGCATGCACACGGCAGAATAGTTTAATACATACTGTATGCATGCACACGGCATAATGGTTTAATACATACTGTATGCATGCACACTGCAGAATGGTTTAATACATACTGTATGCATGCACACTGCATAATGGTTTAATACATACCCTATGCAAGCACACTGCATAATGTTTTAATACATACCCTATGCAAGCACACTGCATAATGTTTTAATACATACCGTATGCATGAACACTGCATAATGGTTTAATACATACCGTATGCATGCACACGGCAGAATAGTTTAATACATACTGTATGCATGCACACGGCATAATGGTTTAATACATACTGTATGCATGCACACTGCAGAATGGTTTAATACATACCGTATGCATGAACACTGCATAATGGTTTAATACATACCGTATGCATGCACACTGCATAATGGTTTAATACATACCGTATACATGAACACTGCATAATGGTTTAATACATACCGTATGCATGCACACTGCATAATGGTTTAATACATACCGTATGCATGCACACTGCATAATGGTTTAATACATACCGTATGCATGCACACGGCATAATTGTTTAATACATACTGTATGCATGCACATGGCATAATGGTTTAATACATACTGTATGCATGCACACTGCAGAATGGTTTAATACATACCGTATGCATGAACACTGCATAATGGTTTAATACATACTGTATGCATGCACACTGCATAATGGTTTAATTCATACCGTATGCATGAACACTGCATAATGGTTTAATACATACCGTATGCATGAACACTGCATAATGGTTTAATACATACCGTATGCATGAACACTGCATAATGGTTTAATACATACTGTATGCATGCACACTGCATAATGGTTTAATACATACCGTATGCATGAACACTGCATAATGGTTTAATACATACCGTATGCATGGACACTGCATAATGGTTTAATACATACTGTATGCATGCACACGGCATAATGGTTTAATACATACTGTATGCATGCACACTGCAGAATGGTTTAATACATACCGTATGCATGAACACTGCATAATGGTTTAATACATACTGTATGCATGCACACTGCATAATGGTTGAATACATACCGTATGCATGAACACTGCATAATGGTTTAATACATACCGTATGCATGAACACTGCATAATGGTTTAATACATACTGTATGCATGCACACTGCAGAATGGTTTAATACATACCGTATGCATAAACACTGCATAATGGTTTAATACATACTGTATGCATGCACACTGCAGAATGGTTTAATACATACCGTATGCATGAACACTGCATAATGGTTTAATACATACTGTATGCATGCACACTGCAGAATGGTTTAATACATACCGTATGCATGAACACTGCATAATGGTTTAATACATACTGTATGCATGCACACTGCAGAATGGTTTAATACATACCGTATGCATGAACACTGCATAATGGTTTAATACATACCGTATGCATGCACACTGCATAATGGTTTAATACATACTGTATGCATGCACACTGCAGAATGGTTTAATACATACCGTATGCATAAACACTGCATAATGGTTTAATACATACTGTATGCATGCACACTGCAGAATGGTTTAATACATACCGTATGCATGAACACTGCATAATGGTTTAATACATACTGTATGCATGCACACGGCAGAATGGTTTAATACATACCGTATGCATGCACACGGCAGAATAGTTTAATACATACTGTATGCATGCACACTGCATAATGGTTTAATACATACCGTATGCATGCACACGGCAGAATTGTTTAATACATACCGTATGCATGCACTGCACACTGCGGAATGGTTTAATACATACCGTATGCATGCACACTGCAGAATGGTTTAATACATACTGTACCGTATGCATGCATGCATACCTTATGTATGTATGTAAGTAGACCCCCGGACAGTAGCCTCCCGGACAGTAGTAGCACCGTGGGTGCATGATTAGGACAGTAGCCCCCCGGACAGTAGCACAGTGGGTACATTATTAGGAGAGTAGCCCCCCGGACAGTCGCACCCCGGACAGTAGCTCCCCGGACAGTAGCAAATTTTCATAATTGTGTTTATTTAATTAATAGAATTAAATATAATTTGTGTAACTGTTCATAATTGTGGTTGACTAGGTTCTACGAATGTCCTTAGATCATCATAATGATGATTGGGTGATGATAACTCCACCTACTGGCTCCAGAAGTCGAGGAAATCCTGCCAAGTATCTAACTGATCTAGACTTTGCTGATGACTTAGGAGTACTCTCAGAATCACTGGAAGGAGCCCAAGGGCTCCTCGGCTCATTAAAACATGCTGCTTCTAGTGTTGGTCTTTTTATTAACTCCAGAAAGGCCAAAATTGTGACAGTTAACTTTGAAAGTCCTCAGCAAGTCTCTGATCGGATGAGCATAAGCTCAAAGGATGGTATGCTTGAGCATGTGGACGAGTTCTGTTACCTGGGATCATGGATCCGGAAGTCAGGTGAGGACCTTCGAATACGTAAGGGAAAGACGTGGGCAGCCTTGAATGGGCTTTCCAGGATTTGGAAGTCACCAAGAATTAATCGGAAACTTAAGGTCCGATTATTTAGAGCAGCAGTAGTTCCAGTACTCCTCTATGGGAGTCCATGCTGGGCTCTAACTGTTGAGGACACCAAATACAGTCCCGCTCTCAAAAAGCATTCCTTTGATCAAACATTGATCAAACTTTGATCAAACATTGATCAAAGTTTGATCAAAATGTGTCCATAGAATATCATTGAAAGTAGCATTGACATTGAAATGACATTGATGGCACATTGAAATGACCTTGAAATCGATGGACCGAAATTCCAGACTTTCTGTCTCATATTGAAATGACATTGAAATGATTTCAAGGTAACAGTTTACATCGCTCTTCTGCGGCATGCCTTTGAACTCAGATTCCCGCCGAGAACTGGCTTTTGTTAATGGCCAAGCCGCGATGTGATTGACAGGGCGGTGGATGGAGCTTGCTTGACTTTGTGGATGGACAGCGATTGGATTTACAAGGCGGTGTTGTGGTAGTGTCCCAGACTGAGTTTTGTTCTTGGCACCATTGCACCAACAACTAGTTCAGAAAAACAGCCTTTGGAATAGTTTTAAATTATTGTTATATTAGAAATTAGTTTCAATGTTCCTTAAATCAGAATCAAGGCCAAAGACCTCCATTGACGTAGCAGCGCGATGGCTGCCGTTGCATTGCAATTGCTTATACAGTAATTGTGTAAATTCGACAAGCTTCCTTCCTGCCCCTGTCTCTAATTATACTAATAAAAGTAAATAAAGAAATAAATAAATCCAAGCACCAGCGCACCCCCTAAAATACCTTCTAAAAATTTACGTAATTTAATTTTAATACTCTGATAAGGTATTTTTATTGAAAACCTAATTTGTTTTAAAGTAAACTATGTTATGTACATCATTAGTTACGTATTTTTTAATTCAGTTTAACGTATTGTAATTATAATTTTTTAAATATTAAAAATCAAATTGGGTTAGTAATACGTATTCAATTATGTTCATTCATTTTTAAATTTAAATTAAATTCTTTTGCTCACAGGTCGTTGTAAGACAAGGCATCAATATAACCCCAGTGATCCCATACTCTCTTGTTATGGACTATTACTATATCATTGTACAAGCTGCGGACCTGCACACCCCCCCCCCCCCCCCCCCCCTCCATTATAATGTGTTGTAGCCATCCACCCAACCCATTGCATAACTCGAATTAAACTCCACACAGCACAGCACAGCCCATACCTGCCATTGCTTTCATTACGCCACATCGCCATAAGTGGAGATTCAATTATGGCTGTGAATTATTATAATCATTTTTAGATTGACAACACAGTGTTGTGGTAGTGTACGTGTACCAGTACCAGACTGAGTCTTGTAATAGGCCCACTGACAACTCCGGGCTACGTTCTGAAATACAGCCTCTGGAATATTATTAAATTATTTTCATTAGAAATTATTCGCTAGAAAGCCAGTCTGTCAATTTAATCGTCCAGTATCAATTCCCGCGGGCTAATACAATTTATTTTCGGGCTAAGGATGCCCTGCCCACTGGCTAAGAAAGCAAGCTTGCGGGTAAACGATTCCCATTTTGCGGGCTAAGATTCCCGCGGGCTAAGTCATCACGCATCACCCAACCGAACATACAGTTGACTGTAACTGTTTCACTCGCATCTCTGTAACCACAACCCAAATGCTGTGATTCACAGTATGCGATTTCACCGTGCTGTCACCGCAAGTGTATCTGAGAACAGGCCCATTTCTGGTACAGCTACAATTAGTTTCAAAAATTTAATGTAAAACATCGAAAGGAGCAGGTTAAAGGGGTTGTGTTTTCTAACCAAAACAATAAACCAAAGTAGATTTCATCGATTTGGGCTGGAGAACTTTTTTATTTGCGACCAACTGGCGCCACTATTTGCGAGATAAGGTAGAAATTTTAATTAATATCGAGGCAAATACAACGTCTGTTTAATTGTTTTTGGGCAAACAGAAAAGTCCTCCATGCTGAAATTTTAGTAAGAAAGTTTAGTGTAATAAATTAGTTTAGTACACATTACTACCTGCATAGTTCCTTGCTCAGGAGGCCAATCTCTTTGGTTCGCGGCCTCCTGTGTATGGGTTAGTTCTAGTTGGCTGTCTAATTTCTTGGGAAGCTTTTAGTAAATTTCGAAATTTCGGAGAATTCCATTCCACAGCAGATAATTGGTTTTACATGCTGGGGCGGCATAAGCTAAGAGCCATTACACATGCTATGCCTTTACTCTGTTAGTGGTCTGTCGCTGTCGGCACCCCAAGCTAATAATATACAGCAAATAGCACTGAGACCGCTTTTGTTTCAGAAAATTTGGAATGTGGATCTTTATATATATATTATTTGTTTTCTCATTTCAACTGGAAAGGGTTTTTTAGTATGCTTTCGCATGGCCTCCCCCTCGCTCGGTACGCTAGTTGCCCCACCCCCCCCCCCCCCCCCCATTATAATGTATTGTAGCCATCCACCCAACACATTGCGTAACTCAGAATTAAACTCCACACAGCCCATACCGCCCTTGCTTTCATTACCACCACACCGCCAAGTGGAGATTCAATTGCGGCTGTTATTTTCTGATAATCGCTGTAAATTATTATAACCTAGGCAGTCCGGTTTAAATAACGGCTATAGCCTACAAACCTATTGTATGATATGGACGTGGTGTCCTGTGTGCTCTGTAGACATCCTACAGAGCACATGGAGCATTACACACACACACAGAGAGAGAGAGAGTGAGGGCTGCTTGATTGACACACGGCTCAGTGGGAATCTAGACTTTGAAGTGCAGCGCCTTTGGTAGAACTCAATGGCAGGATTTATAAGCCTGGTTCATTTCAATATTTGATCAAACTTTGATCAATGTTTGATCAAAATTTGATCAATGTTTGATCAAAGGAATGCTTTTTGAGAGCGGGACTGTATCTGGATGGCACATTCACTTCACAAGAATGCTACGCCGGGTTCATTATATCCAGTACAATGCACACATATCCAACCAGACACCATATAACATTGTAGGTGTCTCATTGGTTCCCCCAAGCTTTACACTAGAACAAAATCGCCTCCGCTTTGCAGGACATTGCTTTTGCCATGAGCACCATCCATTGCATAATCTTGTACTTTGGCAGCCTCATGGAGTGAATAAGCATGGTGGACAGCCCATGACTTTCTTGAGACGCATCTTAAAGGACACTGGCCTTGAAGATTCGGATGATCTAGCAAATGTCATTGGTGATAGGGAGTTGTGGCGGCGCAATTTTGTCGACAAGCCGGCACAGCATTCTTAAAAATGCAGCTGCAATGCAGCATGCCGATCCTAGTAGTAGGCCCCCGGACAGTAGCACCGTGGGTGCATTATTAGGACAGTAGCCCCCCGGACAGTAGCACCGTGGGTGCATTATTAGGACAATAGCCCCCAGGACCTGCTTTTCTGGCAACCAACTCATGGAATGCGTAACCGTGGACGACCGGCTATAACATCTATAGATCAACTTGAAAGGGATACTGAACTTGGGAGAATCAAAATTGCGACAACTATAGAGAATCGGGAAGCCTGGAAGAATCTCATTTCCAATGTCAGAGTTCGCTCGACTTAGTAGTAGTAGTAGTCGACATGACGAAGTAGTACCGATAGAAGGGACAGGTAATGTCCGCCGTTTTCTTTTGGACATTTGATATTAAAATATACGGTTTTTCCAGTTTTACTATAATTTGTATAGAAATTACGATTATGATGACGTAAAATAGGGACGGTGGGAATTCGGAATGTTGCACAGTTACTGGGGGGCTGTGCAGTAATATAATAATAGCCCAGTTTCTAAAGAGACCTATTATGTTACATCAAACTAACAAGTTGCTCAAAACGTTGCCGGCCAAGTTGTTGGTAAAGTTCGTAGTCATTTACAGTTCGTGAAAAAAGTAACTTTAATGACAAGCTACAGTAACATAAAAGTCATATCTACTATTATATTGCTTAATTAACAATGATCAATAAAATAACACACATAAAAGTTAATTTAAAAAAACTAGCCAATGGTGTAGTGGTTGCATTGAATTCACATCGACTGTAGGGGTTCGATCCACACATGATGGGCCAGTACAGTTTTCTTTCGACACGAATGACCAGCCAGGGCGCATCTCTGCCTTGCATCCTTAAGTGGTAGCTAAATGAGTACTAGTGTAAAAGCTTCTGTGGGATGTAACTGGCCCTTCGCCCCGCAACCCAGTTTTTCCCCCATACGCTAAAATACTCTGAAACCTACTGTAAAGGTTTTTCTGGGATATGACTGATTTGTTTTCTTTGCTAACCAGTTCCCCCCTCCAAGGCGTTGGAATCCTTTAGGAGGGATCTGAGCTGTTCGATTGGCCAGCCGGCTTGGGAAGGTTGCCCCAGTTACCCATAGCCCTGCGTTGAGTTAGTTCTGATTTCGACCAATCCCGAGCTACTGAACTGAAATTATCCTGTCTCACTGCTGATTACATGTGTTGAACGGGATTCTTGGAAAATAAGAGAGCTAAAGTCACGGGACTTTTTGTTATGATTTTAGGACTTTATTATCAGTGTTTTAAGACCGTGTTGAGATAGCGAAATGTTTTCTGCCTTTTTGTAAGAACATTAGTAGGCTAAATTATAGAAAGCATAGCTAT
>JAUCBJ010008696.1:0-20273 GCA_032718475.1 Nemertoderma westbladi
GCCAGTGCGAAATCACGCGAACCCGAAATCATTAGGCAAAATGGGTTGGGGTTTAGAGCAGAGTTGAGCCAAAAGCCGACAAACTCTAAGTCACCTCACATCTAACCTCTGTTTGTGCTTCCTCTAGTAGAAACACTATTATCAAAGATCCACGCAGGAATAGGAGCACCAGGCGCCGTTCAACCGATATGGGGCCAAAACTTTAACCTGTTTGGAGTGGAGAGTATGGCTAGGAGTACAGCCAAGCTTGCTAAATCCAAGGCGGATCCAAACGTCACGCGACAGCGATTGGACGCTTATAACAAAACAGCGGAGGAGTTACGCGCGGAGTTCAAAGCGTTGTACCCCTACGATGCGTTATGCGACGCCAGCGACGTTTGCGAGAACCCCGAGCTGATATTAGCGCGTTGCCCAAACCACCAAAGTCTGCGTTACCAAGAAGGCGGTCGTTTCATCTCCCGTCGTCCCCTTTCCTAGCGTTTTGGAACCACCGACAACTCGACGCCGAAGTCCGAGCCCAGTTCGACCTCGACCACCACCCAATCGCAATAGAGGACGTGGACGAGCCCGTTCGACCAAGGATTAGGAAAGATTCGATTTCGATTTATATTCAGATATTATATTTGGACAGTATATTTGGATATTTATATTCGGATATTATGTATGAATGTTGGGTTTGGAAGGACGAGATATGGAAAGGAAGGCTTGCGAGCCTACCGTTAGCAATTGGTGCTCAGGAGAAGACATCCAGACCAGTAGGACGAACTTTTCAGATCGTCAGGAGGACATTATTGAAAGTTATTAGCGCATTATGTTTATATTATATTTGGACAGATTTAATTTGGTGAAGGGTTATTATGTATATTTACAATATATAAAGATTTATCGAAAGAGTTTGATTTATTTGTTTGAAGAGTTTGATTTATTTGTTCTGATTTGTTTGATTGATTTGTTCTGATTTGTTTAATTTGTTTATCTTGATAACCGAAAGCCTTTTTTTGTATTTTAGGCACTAAAGTTAATTCGTAAATTTATATTTGTATGTACGATCGATTGTATTTACGCCGTATCTGCAATATTAAGTATGCAATGATTAGATAGTGATTATATTTTATATTTTAGGCCCTACCAGTAAATTTAGAAATAGTTTGTAGATATTTTATATTTGATTGGTGAAAACAGTCTTACTTACTGTTTTCATGGAGCGGTGATGAATTATTTCACTATAAGGTAGCATTTGTAGTTTAACTTTAACGTAAAAACTTTTGAAAATCCGACGTATTTTGATTAAGTTACAGTAATGTAATATGCCTATTCATATTTGTACACATAAAACCCTTAGGTACTCTCGTGGCGTAGTGGTCAGATGGTTAAGGCGTTGGTTACATTACGTAGGTTACGAGTTCGAATCCCAGTCGGGAAATTTGTATTTTGGGGCCATTTATTTTCGTGTGGTGCTAATTGGTAGGCCAATGAGAAGCGTACAACGTAGCGAATAATGAGCCAGGCCAATCATAGGGCATAAATTATCTTATTGCTCAAATGTGAGGCAGTGGAAAATTCTGTTAGGATTCCATGTCCCAGATTTAGTGTAAGGGCCGGACTGCGTTGAACGATGAGCTGGGCCAATCATAGGGCACGACGCACTTCATTGCTCAATTGTGAAGCTGTGGAAATTTCTGTTTAGTTTCCATGTGCAATTTCTAGTATAAAAGGCCGGTTTGCCTTCGGTTATCACGTTATTATCACCTTATGTTATGTCACTTCTTAGCACTTTGTAACACTCTTACTTTAGTTTCCATTTAGTTTATTTCGGTTTCTTGTTGAAACTTGTTTGATAAATCCTTTTGTAAAACTGTAAATATACTGCAATTTCCTGACATGTTTTCTTTTGGTCCGACTTCGGGACAGCCGAACACCAGGGAGATGGCAGCCTAGACCGTTAGGCCGTAAGCAACGCAGGGAAGGGATGTCCACAACACGCTAGCGCCCACATTGGATTGACCGCGCACCCCCTTTGCCCCTTCGAAATGCTCAACTTGCCATGCAGCGCCCGCTTTGTGAGAAAGGTAAGACTTTGTTCGACGCCCTTGCCCGCCGTAAGACCTATAGATCAGGGTAAGCGTGACACCGCACTGGACGCCGCAAATTTAGGATCAAATAATTATATCCAGACACCCCCCCCCCCCCCTTCTTGTCAGTCCTACGAACCCCTGGGTTAACCTGTACTTCCTACAGGTGCGAACTATTGCCATTCGTCAGTACGCGAGTACATATTAGGTACGGACAGCATATGTTCCATAATTTAGTGATTCGTAGCACTGACTGTTTGGTACCGGTTCGCTTTGTAGAACGTACATTAGTACCCCCCCCCCCCCCCCCCTTGTCTGGAGTTAGCTATTTGATCAGGCAAGGAGCATTTCTGCTACCGGCACACTGCTTGGCCTAGGGAGGTTTATTAATATCCTACCGCGCCTTGCCACGTACTGATAGGTATTGCTGCTAACTACCGCAGCAACAAAGTTCTAGAATTAAATTAGTATACCAGATCAGCTAACGTACGGTAGCGATTAACCCCTATTCTTATCTTACAACCAGAATCTGGTATTAGTGCCGATCACGGGTGTAGTTACTAACACTGTGGTTGCCCATTGGGTTGTGGATAGGAAGGAGAGAGCTTTGACGTCATTCGTGAGTATAAAGTTCTACAAACGCGACTAGTTTATTTTAGTAGCTAGCGCACGGTATCATTTTAGTCAGAAAATCACTAAAACCTAGTAAAAGGAATTACACGAAATTGTTTTATTTGTAACACACCCACACACACACGCCCTAAAACATATTGCCCTTAAAGTTCTACTAGCTATAGCGTACTATACATTACGTTAGGTGGAAATTATCTGTATTTGTAAAATTAGGATCTGATTTAGTTGCGGCAAGATAAGGAGTATTTCACTTTCGTTATTAAACTGTTGTTTGTCTGGACAACGGTATTGTTACATTTAGGCCTGACCCTTTAGACTGATTTCGTACAGGGGGATCAGTTATTGTTACATTTAGGTACGACCCCTTTTCGACTGATTTAGGACTGTCAGTGTTGTTACGCTAGGTCTGTTAACCCACTAGCTCGTATATAAACCATATAAATCACACCGCGGCAAGTTACTGTATTTAGGACTGTCAGTGATAGTTAGGATTCGCTGCGCGGGGATTGTTTTCCCGTGAGTTTGGTCTGTTACTGTAACTGTACATCTGCCTCACCGGTTAGAGGACAGGTATCCTTCTGTCTAGTACGTAGGCATTAGACCCGCTCACGTACATAGAATAGATACAAGGCTCTGTTCCTCGCCAGTAGTCGTTTGTGTACTATATCTGTTTGTTTAGATATCCTGGACTGGGATTTGTTGTCAGATACTGTACAAGCCCGTATACATTACTAGAGTCTCATAGTAAGATACATCGTTACTAGGATCTGGTAAGCGGTATACTACTGGACCCTTACACACACATATTTTTCCACAAATCTTTATCGTATTGCTTGAAATTTGAAACTCGAAAGAAAGATAAGATTCGAAATATGTAACAATATCTGAATTTGTTGAGAAACATCTGAGATAATAATAGGCGTTCAAAGATTGCAAGAAGTATCGTTCGCTGAAGGCCATTTATTCTATTTAATAAATAAACAATATTCTAGAACCTGTTATTTATTTTATGAGTTGGTGGGCAACAGCGGTATGCCTATATAATATCTATACCGCGTAGCTATTCATACATAAACAAAATGTTCCAGAACATTGTGTAGGGGCCTACATAATATACGGCCTTCAGCGAACCATACATCTTGTAATCTTTGAACGCCTATATCTCAGCTGTTTCTCAACGAATTTTAGATATTGTTACATATTTAAAATCCTTGCAACGCAAGCTTTCTATTGATATGGTAAAGGTTACTACTAAATGTGAATAATGGCCACGATACGGATGGTGCGATTTCGCAAAAGACACTTTTTTAAAACGCTTTAAAAAAATTTCAAGGCGAAATTGAAAATTCCGGCTTCATGGTAACAACCACGGTGAGTTGAACTAGTTGTGTTTCAAATTTCAAGCAATATGATAAAGATTTGTATAATTTGTTTTTGTATAATACCCTATAACACTATAATTTTTATTCTTAAATTGTTACTTTTCGCTCGAATTTAGACCAAAAGCGGGAGAAAAAGTTTCACTTTTTTCCCCTAGGGATAAAAGTAACCCATGGTTTTGTTTGCAATAGGTTTGCTTTGATTTTACTTTTTTTTTCCGGCGAAAAAAAGTAAAATAAAATATTTTTGGTGGAATTTCTTAAATTTTATTAAATGTGTTGAAAGGGCATTGACGTAGAAACGGTTTGCAAGTAATTTGAGCAAAATCCATTCACTCACTCAAAAGTTATGGCAACTTTAGTGTCTGCATGGCGAACTCAAAAACGGAACTCCAATATCTAATATTGGTTTATGTTGTTAAGCGGCTCTCTAGTTACGTAATAAATATTCGAGAACACTAAATTATTTAACATTGAATAAGGCAGCATCAGGAGCTGGAGAGTACAATAATTTGAATCACAGTAACTATGGAAGCAATATAGTAAAATACTACAGTTCAATTTATATAGTTCAAACGTAGAACATTTTTTTTTTCAATATTCTCTCGACCCTTTATTAACCTCGCTGGTGCTCGGTAAATAAAATGCCTCGAGAATAGTGAAAAAAAGTTATACTTTTTTCCCATGTATATAATAACTAATTATATTTTCTAATCATTAATGTTTCGAAGTAATATGTGGTAAAATAACTATGGCAATGCAATATAATTATTTCTAAAGCGCAAATAAATTCTGACCAATTTCATAAAAGCAATTATTATTTAGTTGGTGTGTACCAACCGTGGAAGCCCATCGGAATACAAGCTTCAAAGGTAGCCCTGGCGACCACATTGAACGTAGTCGCATCCAGAATTAAAAGTCCTGCTTTGTTGTCCTCGTGAATGTGTATCAATACAGAAACAACCACGCCATCGTCTTCAGCAGTAGCCCCAGGTCGTTGGATGAAAACTGGTTCCGAGAAGATGTACGAGGGATCATCATATTGAACGAATGATTTCGTTTCTACATCCGCCTTCACGAGGCAGGTCAACGATTCGTCATTAAATCCTATTCCATAAAAATAGCGATAAGGTTTCCCGGTAAAGTTTTCATTGATTCGAGTTAATTCCACTTGTTGGGATGGTAAGATGTCTTCGAAGTGGAGATGAATCGATCCATCCTTATTTAGATTCGCTGTAGCTTGGCTTCCTGCGAGAGAAACGAGATTAGGACCATCTGGCGTTTTCTCAACATCCAACCTCAATGGAAGAACATATCTCGCTGATTTTAATGTTAGCTCGGTCTCTTTCAGCATTTTTTTATTCTCCGTGACATATGTGGTTGCGCCTTGCAGAGTGGATTTATAATCTTTATGCCGACACAAATCAATAACAATGTGGTCGTCCTGTTCGTAGCTGTTGATCACGTGAAAGAAGAAGAAGGCATCTGTGATGAATCTCTTAGGTACATGTTCTCCGGTGGATTTGTCTATCACGTGGAATATCGCAGTTTCTTTCGGAAAAAACTCGATTACTTCGGATATTGGTTGTTTAAGAATTTTACGCTTCAATAATATGCCAAGAACACTAATTGTTACCGGTTGCTCGATGAATATAAAGTAGTTCTCGGTCATACCAAAGCTATGATAATAAGATGGGTTTAACGACCATCTTGGAGTTATCTTGGAAATTATTTTACCACTTAACTTACTGACGGTTGGTTTATTTTCATTCACATTCGCGGGGGGTTTATTCCCATCAGACAGTGGTTCTGATTTGTCCTCGGTTGGTTCGGTTTCGATTTCTTCTGAGGGTTCTGACTTATTAAGCTGAACAATGCAATAATAACCGTTTTTGCCGTATTTAGATCCAGCATTATACAGCGAACCATCTTTGTTGACGTATGGATGGGCTGTACAGGAGTTAACTGCTAGTATTTCAGTAAGGTTTTCTCTCCGCAAACTCTCCAGTGTTACTGGATCCACCTCCCATATGTAATTGCTCTCAGTTGCCGCGTAAATACTGTCTCGAATTGGAAACACATTAACAAGGCAATTGTCTCCGAATTCGACTTCTGAACTAAAATACGTGAAGAATCTTGCGAACAAACTTTTGCATGGGTCATGAGACGCAACGGTGCCGAATTCATCCATAGTAATCCTATTAGCTTCAAGATTTTTCTGAAAAACCTCGGATTTCAGAAATCGCGATGAGTATTTTACTGTTCCGTGGCCAATCTCAAAGCGATGCATCAAAGCGGGCCCATCAAACCAATGTTTGTAATAATCGTCCCCCCAATGTGTTTTACCTGGCCCATTACGAATCAGGCTCCCCTCCAGCCATTCGGGAATCTCTCCTTCAATATTTAGGGTGCCGCGAGGTTCTATGGTTTCATTTTCTATATGTCGAAACATAAATTTCTGGAGATTCTCCATTTTTACTAATTTCAGTTTTTGGTAAATTTATATAGATATAACATTACAGTACATGACAGGGCAGTTCGTTCTTAGATGGATATGGAGTAACTCTCTAGGCCTACATCTGGCACCAGATTACATACTGTATTACTTGCCAATGGTGGTTGTATGTTGGCAAGCTCGTTATCTGTTTTACAACCAAAATAGAGGAGAGGCACTGACTTCATATTATAAATTCGCAGTTGCTGATGGGGTTTAATTGATTAGTTGTCGTTAGTTCTAAAGTACTTTAGTTCCAAACCGTAAACGTCATTAGTTCCAATTGGAGTCTCTTAGTTCTAAACCGGCAATCATTTGTTCTAAACCGGTTACGTCAATAGTTCTAATCAAAGCGTCTGTAGTTCTAATTGTTAACGTCATTAATTCCAATTGAATAGCACGTAGACTTAAACACCTGTCAGTTGCTTTAGACATAGCGTCAGTTGTTTTAAACCGGATAAGTCAATAGTTATAATCCAAAAGTCAGTAGTTCTAATTGTGAAAGTCATAAGTTCCAATTGATTAGCACACAAAACTAATATTTATCCACCCTCCCCCGCCTGTTCCTTCGTAATACCAACTAAAAATCACTTCCCAAGATATTTAACCAAAGTTACCTTGCAACGTTATATAAAATTATTTCCATTTAAAGAATAACAGGTAATTACGAGAAAAAATGCAACTGTAGCGTTAACCCGGGCTATTGATTTTCTTTTATTGTTTTGGTTAGAAAAACGTGCCACTGCAACCGGCTCCCCTGCCTTTAATTGATAAAAAATTATCATTGTTAATTCGCCGATTTGATATTTAAGTAATCAACACCTCGGGGCCCATTTCAACAATCCCAGAGTGCCCAGCATGAGTCAACGTTTGTTTAAAAGGGTGTGTAGGTGGGTGGGTGGCTCGGTTGGTTGGTCGGTCAGTCGGTGATTGGTCGGTCAGTCGGTAGGTCGGTCGGTGGTGGGAATGTAGGAAGATGGGAATGTAGGAATATGAGGATGTGGAAAGATGGGAATGTAGGAAGATGGGAATGTGGGAAGATGCGAATGTGGGAAAGTAGGTGGGAATGTAGGAAGATAGAAATGCAGGAAGATGAGAATGTGGGAAGATGGGAATGTGGGTGGATGGGAATGTGGGAAGATGCGAATGTGGGAAGGTAGGTGGGAATGTAGGAAAATGTGATTGTAGGAAAATGGGAATGCGGGAATATGGGAGGGTGGGTGGGGATGTAGGAAGATGTGAATGTAGGAAGATGGGAATGTGGGAAGAAGCGAATCTGGAAAGGTAGGTGGGAATGTAGGAAGATGGGAATATGTGAAGGTGGTTGGGAATGTCGGAAGATGGGAGTGTAGGTAGATGGGAATGTGGGAAGATCGGAATGTAGGAAGATGGGAATTTGGATGTGAATGTGGGAAGACGGGAATGTGGTAAGACTGATGGGAATGTAGGAACATGGGAATGTAGGAAGATGAGAATATAGGAAGGTTGATGCGAATGTGGGAAGGTGGATGGGAAGATGGAAATGTGGGAAGATGGGAATGTAGGAAGATAGGAATCTGGGAAGGTAGGTGGGAATGGAGAATGATGGGAAGGTGGATTGGAATGTGGGAAGATTGATATGAATGTGGGAAGCTTGGAAGGTGGATGGGAGTGTGGGAAGATGGGAATGTGGGAAGATTGTAATGTAGGAAGATGGGAAGGTAAGTGGGAATGTAGGAAAATGGGAATGTGGGAAGATGGGAATTTGAGAAGGTAGATGCGAATGTGGGACGGTGAATGGGAAGATGGGAATGTTGGAGGATGGGAATGTGGGAAGGAATGTGAAAAGGTGGATAGGAATGTGGGAAGATGGATAGCGATGTGGGAAGATGGATGGGAATCTGCGAAGATGGGAATGTAGGAAGATTGTAATGTAGGACGATGGGAATTTAGGAAGATGGTACTGTAGGAAAATTGGAATGTGCGAAGATGGGAAGATGGGAAGATTGATGGGAATGTGGGAAGATGGATGGGAATGTGGGAAGATGGGAAAGTTAATGGTAATGTGGGAAGGTAGGTGAGAATGTAGGAATATGAGAATGTGGGAAGGTGGATTAGAATGAGGTAAGATGGAAATGTACGAAGATGGGGATGTGGGAGGATGGGAATGTGGGAAGATGGATGGGAATGTGGGAAGATGGGAAGGTTGATGGGAATGTGGGAATATTGATGGGAATGCGAGGAGGTAGGTGGGAATGTAGGAAGATGGGATTGTAGGAAGATGGGAATATGGAAAGGTGCAGTAAGATGGGAATGTATGGAATATGGGAAGGTGGGTGGGAATGTATGAAGGTGGGAGTGTGAGAAGATGGGAATGTGTGAAGATGTGAATGTGGGTATATGGGAATGTGGGAAGGTAGGTGGGAATGTAGGAAGGCAGGTGGGAATGTAGGAAGATGGTAATGTGGGAAGGTAGGTGGGAATGTGGGAAGGTAGCGGGAATGTAGGAAGATGGGAATGTAGGAAGATGGGAATGTGGGAAGGTAGCGGGAATGTAGGAAGATGGGAATATGCTGGAAAGGTGTTTGGGAATGTAGGAATATGGGAATGTGGGAAGGTAGGTGGGAATGTGGGAAGGTAGCGGGAATGTAGGAAGATGGGAATGTAGGAAGATGGGAATGTAGGAAGGTAGCGGGAATGTAGGAAGATGGGAATATGCTGGAAAGGTGTTTGGGAATGTAGGAATATGGGAATGTGGGAAGGTAGGTGGGAATGTGGGAAGGTAGCGGGAATGTAGGAAGATGGGAATGTAGGAAGATGGGAATGTAGGAAGGTAGCGGGAATGTAGGAAGATGGGAATATGCTGGAAAGGTGTTTGGGAATGTAGGAATATGGGAATGTAGGAATATTGGAATGTAGGAAGATGGGAATTTAGGAAGGTGTGAATGTGGAAAGATGGAAATGTGTGAAGATGTGAATGTGGGTATATGGGAATGTGGGAATATAGGTGGGAATGTAGGAAGGCAGGTGGGAATGTAGGAAGATGGGAATGTAGGGAGATGGTAATGTGGGTGGATGGGAATGTGGGAAGGTAGGTGGGAATGTGGGAAGATGGAAATGTGTGAAGATGTGAATGTGGGTATATGGGAATGTGGGAATATAGGTGGGAATGTAGGAAGATGGAAATGTAGGAAGATGGGAATGTAGGGAGATGGTAATGTGGGTGGATGGGAATGTGGGAAGGTAGGTGGGAATGTGGGAAGATGGAAATGTGTGAAGATGTGAATGTGGGTATATGGGAATGTGGGAATATAGGTGGGAATGTAGGAAGGCAGGTGGGAATGTAGGAAGATGGAAATGTAGGAAGATGGGAATGTAGGGAGATGGTAATGTAGGAAGAAGGAAAGGTGGGTGGGGATGTACGAAGCTGGGGATGTGGGAAGATGGGTATGTGGGGAGATGGGTATGTGGGAAGATGGGTATGTGGGGAGATGTATGGGAATGTGGGAAGGTTGATGGGAATGTGGGAAGATGGATGGGAATGTGGGAAGATGTGAAAGTTGATAGGAATGTGGGAAGGTATGTGGGAATGTAGGAAGATGGGATTGTAGGAAGATGGGAATGTGGGAAGGTGGATTGGAATGCAGTTAGAGATGGGAATGTAGGAACATGAGAATATAAGGAGATGGGAAGGTGGGTGGGAATCTAGAAAGATGGGAATGTGGGAAGGTAGGTGGGAATGTGGGAAGATGGGAATGTGTGAAGATGTGAATGTGGATATATGGGAATGTGGGAAGGTAGGTGGGATTGTAGGAAGGCAGGTGGGAATGTAGGAAGATGGGAATGTGGGAAGGTAGGGGGAATGTAGGAAGATGAGAATGTAGGAAGATGGGAATATGCTGGAAAGGTGTTTGGGAATGTAGGAAGATGGGAATGTAGGGAGATGGGAATATGGGAAGGTGGGTGGGAATGTAGGGAGATGGGAATGTGGGAAGGTGGATGGGTATGTGGGGAGATGGATGGGAATGTGGGAAGGTTGATGGGAATGTGGGAAGATGAATGGGAATGTGGGAAGATGTTAAAGTTGATTGGAATGTGAGAAGGTATGTGGGAATGTAGGAAGATGGGATTGTAGGAAGATGGGAATGTGGGAAGGTGGATTGGAATGCAGTTAGAGATGGGAATGTAGGAAGATGAGAATATAAGGAGATGGGAAGGTGGGTGGCAATGTAGGAAGATGGGAATGTGGGAAGGTAGGTGGGAATGTGGGAAGATGGGAATGTGTGAATGTGGGTATATGGGAATGTGGGAAGGTAGGTGGGATTGTAGGAATGCAGGTGGGAATGTAGGAAGATAGGAATGTGGGAAGGTAGGGGGAATGTAGGAAGATGAGAATGTAGGAAGATGGGAATATGCTGGAAAGGTGTTTGGGAATGTAGGAAGATGGGAAAGTAGGAAGGTGGAAAGATGGGAATGTGTCAAGATGTGAATGTGAGTATATGGGAATGTGGGAAGGTTGGTGGGAACTGGGAATGTAGGAAGGCAGGTGGGAATGTAGGAAGATGGGAAGGTGGGAATATGGATGGGAAGATGGGATGGTGGGTGGGAATGTAGGAATATGGGAATGTGGAAGGTGGGTGGGAATGTAGGAAGATGGGAATGTGGGAAGATGGGAAGGTTGGTGGGAATGTAGGGAGATGGGAATGTGGATGGGAATGTGGGAAGATGGGAATGCGGGAATGTGGATGGAAATATGGGAATGTGGGAAGGTGGGTGGGAATGTAGGAAAATCTGAATCTAGCCGCAATACCCTGTCACTATTGAGGAGCTTTTCAAAGTGGGCCTTCCAACCATTGCTGCGATCGGCTGGCGATTCTGGCTTAACCTTGGTGGTTGGTTGGCTTTTCCGCCCAGTTAACAAGATGATCGATTTCCATGTTCGTGTGATTGCCTGCTGTCATCGGCAGCATTGATGGAACTGTTTTTGCAGCTGCTAACTTAACTGCTTCTGTGAAGGCAGTATAGCCCTCGCAGTGATCCGCCACCTCAGAGGCAATAACCTCATACCTGTTGCTCAGCTGTAGTGTGAAGCTGGATCTCACACTTGGCTGTTGCAACAGAGAGGACCAGTCATGCTGCGGCAATGCAGATTTTGTTGTTATGCTAGCACGCAGACTAAGTCTTACCTTGGCCACAATAAGGCGGTGATCACTGGAGAAGGATCGAAGTGTAAATGCATTACAGTCTTGTATAGAGCTCCTGGTATTTCCTACAAAACAGAATATGGTCTATTTGGGACTTGTGACCACTGGGTCCACTATGAGTCCGTAGCTTTCCAGTTCGCTTCTTAAACTGGGTTTCAGCCGAAAACAATCCATTTCCAGAGATGAAATCCTGAAGATGGACGTAATTTCGGTTAACACTATTGCTATAGAACCAGGACGATGTAGATGATTGATGCAGACTTGCATTAAAGTCTCCCAGGAATGTTAAGAAATAAGAATGCATGCTGATCCACTGTAGTGTAGTTGTGTTGGATTTATCAATAGACCAATTCTACCATTGCCACTATCATCTGCTGATGCGACGGCAAGTCGCCAACCGTACCCAACCCATGTCCTTAATCAAGAAAGTCATGGGCTGTCCCCCATGCCTATTTCCACAAGTAGAATATTGTGCTCTGGCGGGTCCTAACGACGAAATCAATGTCCTGTAAAACGGAGCCGACTCTAATGAGATACTTCCAATGATCTATACATCAGTATAGATCAACTGATTGGAGATGCGTTCAGATACACCCAATAATCTATACAGTAGGGCTTATCAACTGATTGGAGATGCGTTCATTTTGCTTGACACAAAACCAGTCGTAGCACTTCTTGTATATGTGCCATCCAGAGATTTGGTTTCATCAGCAGTTAGAGTCCAGAATGGACTCCCAAAGGAGTTCATATAGTGCTGCTGTAAATAATGGAACCTTAAAATTATCCTATATTCTATGTCAATTCCTCGAAGGTACTTATTACCATTCGGAGATCCAATGACTGAAACACACTGACTGTCGGTGACCTACTAGGGAGAATCCAATGTTACATTTATTTTAGTCTTTGTGACATAGGCCAACATGGGATGCTGTTCTTTCTAAATTGCTGAGTAGTTTGTGAGCCATCCAATATTCCAAGTATAACGAAAAAGCTATACCGGATAGATCTGACAGTGATTTGGAAAGTTATTTTTCCTACAAAAAATAATAATGAGAATTTATTTATTGCCAATTACAGATAAATAATGTTAAACATAACTTTAGGCTACTCGTACCTCCCGCTCCGAACTACTAAAGTATTTTCTACAGTACTGTGTACTTAAGTTAAGTATTCTAATCTAATATGGTGACTGCCCCTGGACAGTAGTTAATTATTAACTTATAGGCCAAGGCCCTACAGTAATACAGTTTGCACTTTAAACGTGTTTAGTAATTATAGCTAAATACGGTAGTGTATGTATATACACCCTACAGAGGTAAAGTAGACGATGTCAATCTAATACCATATTATGTAGCCTATGTTTGATTATAAATTATTATTTGCTGAACTTTGATCATATTGTATTGTGTTGTGATGCAATCTTTGAACCCCGACCATTTCGTTTCTCAACGAAATTAAGACATTTGGAATCCTAGAGCTATCTAAAATGTTAACTGTCTAATGTTGTTACTGTATAAAAGGCTGAGTTAATGGAGCAAAATGACCGAAAACACCAATTGTGTTGATGTGTTGGATTTACAAACTAAATTAAATTAAATTTAAAACATTAAGGGAAAGGAGAAGGTTATACAGTAGCGTCGGTGTTTTCTAACCAAAATAACAAATGAAACAGTATTTCAGTTGCGACTAATTTGTGTGATTTTTCCAATTGCGGTCAATGATCTCCACATCTTAATCAAATGGCTTATCGGCTAATGAAAAGAATGGCTAGAAACTGGGCCCATTATAGTTTGCGAACACGGTTTACATTTCAAAAGAGACGGTTTTATAAAAACGTTTTAAGGCCAAATCTACAATTATTATCATATTACATATTCTAGCTATTGCCTATTAGTTGGAACCAGTCCAATCATCTCACCACTACTTGGCAACGGGTAATTACACGTTCGTGGGGACTTCGAGCAGCACGAGGCTCAGTTATGTTTATAGGAATATAATAAACGCAGTACTCGTCTTCATTATAAGCCTCGTTGCGCTCGTCCTGTTTTGTATTTAAATATATTTCCTAAACGCAGACTGACGATCTTTATATCTACCGATGCGTTCAATAGGCGAAGCCAGAGAATATTAGCTGAGATATTAACGTATACAAACACGGATCTACAGACACACCGATTGAGATAGTGATACCTGTATGCTAAGCTCGCTTACTTTCGTTCTCACCCTACAGGCCACAGGAATGTCATATTGTGTAAAAATAGTAAGGAAACATGAAATATAATTAACTAACTTACAGTTAGTATTATTAATACTATTATATTTATATTATACATATAATTTTATGTGAAAAACTACAGGACCTACTATTACGACTTCAATTAAATGAGGAACTGATATTATTTTGGGGAATTCTTATTAACTGGATTAACTGGAGTAATTACAATTTTGATAGTATAAAGGATATCGAGGACGCTGATTACGATAAAACTTGCCAAAAATATTTTCTGGCAATGCATCAATCATTTCTGGTGCTAGTTTGGCCCCCAGAACGAAAAGTGCGGACAAAAAATACAAGCAGCATAAAATTTCAAACGGCAAAAATCAAATTTGGTTGCATAAAACGATATTTATGAGTGTCATATTCGTGATCAGCGTCCCAGAAAATCAAAAATGGCATAAAATCAGGTTGATTCGGTAATGATTTTTGATTATCAAATTTGTGCTACTTGTATTTTTCGTGCCGCACATTGACATTGGCACGTATCCAAAAAAAGCCGTAATCAACAAGGTAGGATATTTTTCAGTGTTATATTCGTGATCAGCATCCCAAAAAAACCACATGGTCATAAAATCAATTTGTTTTCGTGATAATTTTTTATTATCATATTTTCACTACTTGCTTTTTTCGTGCTCCAGGGGCACAAATAACTGACTAATAACTAATATAACATGCCTATGTTGTTATAATTATTACACAACTCTTCGAAATGTTTGATGTAGGTAGAGGAATAAACCTTCCCAATTAAATCATCACATTCTAAAACCTCAGTAGCCAAACTTTAAGTATGGCAAATTTACCACTTTTGAAAAAAGTGCTACTTGCACTTTTGGTGCTCTTTTAGTATCTATTGATAAAAAAATGAAAACGTTGCTTCTAATCTTGCTTTCAATTACTTATAATGAATTCAACAAAACAAAAAAGCATAATATGGTTTAATGGATATACCAAAGTCTTGAAAGGTGACGTATTTTGTGTAATTTTATCAATTCCGAAAAGTTGTGATATGGTATGGGTGTGAGGAACTCCTCATATCTCGAAAACTACTGGAGCTATTAAATTTTTATTTGTCTCATCTGAAAGAGGACATAATTTTAGTTATGGACAAGTACTTTCGACGCGCCTGACATAATGTTTCAGGGGTTCTATCTAAGATAAATAACTGGCCCACTAAATTTAGGGGCTTTGCAGCAGCTTGGCGGGTCGTATCTATAGTAGATAGTAGTTCATGGATACTATTATTTCATTCCTATTATTATTCATTTATTATTCATTTAATTATCATTCATTATTCATTATTATTCATTTATTATTCATCGCACACAATTATTGTATTCTAAGCTTTGTAATCGACAATACTGCGCAGCACTACAGAAAACACAACGCGTACCATTAATCATTGATGGATCATTGATTGTATTATTATTATAGCATCAGTTGAATACTACTACTACTAGGTCGAGCGAACTCGGACAGTGGAAATGAGATCCTTCCAGGCTTCCCGATTCTCCATAGTTGTCGCAATTTCGTTTCTCCTAAGTTCAGTATCCCTTTCAAGTTGATCTATATATGTTATGGCCGGTCGTCCACGACTACGCTTTCCATGAGTTGGTTGCCAGAAAAGTAGATCTGGTATGACCTCGTCTTTACTTCGCCAGCAGTGCCCACTGAATCTTAATCTGCGTTCACGGAGGGTGGTTGATACAGGTGGTATTGTACCATAAAGCTCGGAGTTTGTCATGTGTTGTCTCCAGCTGATGTTTAGGGCTGCCCTTAGTAGTCTTGTGTAGCAACCATCAATTCGTTGTTCAAGTGATTTAGTCAGTGTCCAGGTCTCACCCCCATATAAAAATACACTTTCCACTGTGGCTCGAAAGAACTTAGTCTTCAGGTGCCTGGAGAGATCTGATTTCCAGATGGTATCCATTTTTGATAGAGCTACCCAAGCTTTTGCTTTCCTAACTTCTATGTCCTTTTTGCTACTCTCTATCCATGATCCAAGGTACTGGAAGTCATCGACCTTCCTTAGTTGATTATTATCAATGGTTGTCAAGTTTCCATCAACATTAAAGGTCATGAATTCGGTCTTTGTAGCATTTATATGCAATCCAACCTCCTTAGCAGCCCTCTCCACTTTATTTAGTAGAAGCTGTGCATCTGCTAGTGTATTAGAGAGCAGGGCGATGTCATCCGCAAAGTCGGTGTCTGTGACTGTAGTTGCCGGATATCTACTACTTCTGCGTTCTTGAAGTTTGAATACCAGGTCTTCACCCTTTGTGGCAGTCCTCATTGCGTAATCCAGCACAATTACAAATAGCAATGGTGCTAATGTGTCACCTTGCAGTACGCCAGCCAGGATTGAGAAAAACTCAGTTTCACCATCTGGTGAGAGTACCTGCGCTTCTGTGTCACAATATAACAATGCAATGCCAGCAACAATTACTTCTGGTATTCCATAAGCTCTTAGGATTTCAAGCATTTTACCTCTATGGATGGAGTCGAATGCCTTCTTGAAGTCCACAAAAGTCATGACAGCGGGGAGATTCTTTGACTTAATTCCTTCAATCAGTCTCCGTAGTGCAAGTATCTGAGCTATTGTTGATCTACTTGGTCGAAATCCGTTTTGGCTCTTACGCAGTAGTTTCTCTATGTGAGGCCTAATCCTATATAGAATCATTTTATTGTATATTTTGGCAGCTACCACAAGCAGACAGATCCCACGATAGTTTGTTGGTATGCCGAGGTCTCCTTTCTTGGGGAGAGGCTTTAGTTGACCTTTAGTCCAAATTGGTGGTGGCTTTTCCCCTTTTAACATCCGGTTGCAAACATTCAATAATGGTCTGTTTAGCACTCCGGTTTTCCATACCTCCGCTGGGATTTCATCTAATCCACTCGCTTTATTATTGGACATGCTTTTAATGCTTCTTTGGAGTTCGGCAGGTGTGAAGTCCCCTGTTTCTATAGGTAGTGTCTTGTCATTTATTTTCCTTGTAGGGCTGACCTCGATGTTTGGTGGCAGCCCAAGCAAGTTGCTGAAGTGATTTTTCCACTTCCCAACACGTTCTTCAGGACTATCGGCTTTGAGGCGCCCCTTTGCACAACTTTTCCGACCAGATACTGTACTGTACCTCATTTACAGTTTGCCAGGTAAGTCTTGATTGTTGCTGTATGTGAGCAGTTGTAATTGCTTCAGTTTTATCCTGTATGTACTTTTCCTGGCTGATGTTGTAGGCCAATTTAAGATCGTCCTTAGCTTTCTCAACCTTGTTAATGTTTTCGGTTGTTGGTTGTTCGGTTTTAACTTTGTAGGATATCTTAAGATCTTCTCTCTTACAAGTAACCTCAGAGTTTTGCCATGGCACATATTGTTCAGTTTGTTCATATTGATCAGTTGAATAATATACTACAACATATATAAAACTACAAACTGATAACTGAAATATTATAATAATTACACCATGACCATTAATATAGTGTCATTTTTTTTTTGTTAACAAAATTTTTTTTGTTTTTTTTGTTTTCGATTTAGCTTTTTTTAGAGTTTTTAAAAAATGTTCATAAAAGTGATTTTTACGAACTTGCACCATCCCTATCGTGTCCCTGTCCATTCTTCACATACAAAAAATCGATATAACATCTGAATTTCGTTGAGAAAAAGATTGCAAGAATTATCGTTCGTTGTAGGCCATTTATTATATTTAATAAATACACAAAATAAAAAAAATGTAACTAGGGGGGAAAATACTAAACATATTAAACTTCGGTCCATTCACAATTACGTAATATGGGACGTTGAGAAAAACATAAATGTTGTTTGGCATCACTGATTTAATTTGATCAAATACAGTATGGTACTGTACAAGCATTGGAAAATTAGAGAAATTGAGAATTACAGAACAGTTTCTATCCCATTCAGTGATTTAATAATTAATTAGACGTTTGTTGTTTAAGTTAATGTTTCAGTGACAGTGACAGCTTGAATAAGGATGTTAAAGCCTCCTCTCCTTCTACTGGCAGTATTTGGACTGTAGGAGATAAAAAGAGCGGTAAATTTGAATCTGATAGTAATAGGCCTACCTACAACTGTAAATACAACAGTAGGCCTAGGCTTCCACAGTTTGATTATGCCAATCTAGACCACATTTGAAGGACAATAATGTGCTGAACTTTGATCATTTAATGTTTATTGTATGCTGAGTAAGGTCGAGTTTAATGTTTATTGTATGCTGAGTAAGGTCGAGTTTAATGTTTATTGTATGCTGAGTAAGGTCGAGTTTAATGTTTATTGTATGCTGAATAAGGTCGAGTCAAGATGCTAGGCATTACCCTACCAATTATTCTACTTGATGTATGTATTTCTCATTCCATATTTACTTTTTAACGAAATGTGTACAAACAAACACCACTGAAACACTTTAAACTTAATTAATTGCTAAAGATATTTATTGGTTATGAGTTGACTCCATAAGCAATATTCACTTTTTTTAATTTTAATCAAACCCAAACTTAATGGGGCCAGACGGGCTATTTCAGGAGAGGGTGTACTGTAGTCAGTGGCGCAGCCATAGGGGGGACGGGGGGGACACGTCCCTCCCACTTTTCAGGTAGGGGGGGACACCATATCATATGTCCCCGGCACTTTTTACACTTTCTATATACAATTTAAAATTCAAATAATCGTAACAAACTCTGATCGGGTATTACAGTATAACTAATAACTCATATACATATGTACATTTCAATCCTTCCCAACCCTGTCGCATATTTCCAAACACCATGAACTGTTTTTGCAAAGTCTGATAATATACGGTGTATTTTCATATCCCCACAATTTCCCACAATATCCCACAATTTGTTAATTCCCCATGTCGAGATACTGTATCAACCCGCCTTCGCTTTAAATCCTTACCTACAAGCACTTTAAATAGGTATCTCAGTCGACCTTTTAATCTTATAGAGGGTTCGTTGGTAACGATAACGAATGGAAGATGACGTTGCAGGGAAACTAAATTGTAATAAATTCAGAATTTTTCAAAAGGAATATCTGAGATATGGCAGTATAATGGGCGTTGAAAGTTACATATTTTGCGTTGAACTGCGTTGGAGTCCATATATTCTACATTCTAATAATGTAACTTATCAGTAGCTTGACAACAATACAATACCTACTGTATATAATAATACTAGTACGCAGCCATTCATACATAAACAAATGTTCCAGAATATTGTGTATTTATTAAGTAGAATAAATTGCCTGCAGCGGAACCGAAGCAAATACATGCAACATTCAAATGCTCATAAATCAGCTTTTTCCCAACCAAATTCAAATGTTTTTACATATTTGGAATCCATCATCGAGATCTTTCGTTCTCCACCAACGAATCACTTTGAGGTTGAAGAACAATTGAGTTGCAATTGGTTCTAACGCCCATGTCAATAATACCAGGTTTTCACTTTGCGGTCTAAATTTTATTGTAATTGTATATCTGAAGAATTTTGATTTTTTTTAACTTCTCAATTTTAATTATTATATCGCGCCAAGGACAACACTCTTCTAAAGGAGTGGCACAGCCAGAGTCCAGTTGATTACAGTAGAACTGTCTCTCTGGCTCTCCCACGCAGGAGGAGGGAGGTGAAACTATCGATTTTTCAATTTTCATACAATCTCATAAAGATTTGTAAAAAAAAATTTTGTTTTTTTTTTGGGGGGGGGGGGGGGGGGGGGGTTATGCCGGACCTAAAATTATTTTATCGTCCCCCCCACTTTTGGGAACGTGGCTGCGCCTGTACGCGCTTTTATAGACCTTCAGCAGTTTAACCTGCCGAAATTTATATGTCTTTATTGATAATCTGCCTTTTGTAAGATGATAAGATTTAATACAAAACAAACCAAAAACATTAGCCGAAGCCAGTCCATGCGCGTCCAAATGACCCGTTTATAACACCGGGAGACTGGATTCGTGGGCTTAAATTTATTTGCGGTCAAGCCTACTGTATTATTCGATTGATTACTAATATATAATCTCTTACAAATATTATTCACTTTCGGGAAATATTAGCAGTTCCTTTTAGGACGTGGCGCTCTACCTATGTAAACAGAGTTATGACTGATACTACACACAACGATATGGCTTAAATTTCAAGCATAGGGCGCATTCTTTAGGAATGCTTTATTATCAGATCCAATCACTTTACAATCACGCACGCTACCGGTAACGCACAACACTGCTCACT
>JAUCBJ010008697.1:0-79099 GCA_032718475.1 Nemertoderma westbladi
TCAGTACAGCCAAAATTGTGTGAAAAGTAGTTCAGCGTTATGATATCACCCGAGTGTATTTATATACCGAACGAGCGCGGCGAGGGATTTTTAACCCTATTTGGCCCGGGAGGGAGAGGGAGGATCATTTTGTAATACATCTAATTCTATCTTTGTAATTATTTTCGTGCTGTAGTCCCTTTCTGGCACTAATTTCCTGTTTTTCTTGCTAAAATTTTTAAAAGTTTTTATAGTTAACTAAAATTATTTAATTTGCGGTATGTAGCGATTTTTTGGATGTTGACCACGATTATAGAACTCAAATATAACATTCGAGAAAATAATCCTCGAGACGATCGGCGGTGGTATCGCCACTACTACTACTAGGATCGGCATGCTGCATTGCAGCTGCATTTTTAAGAATGCTGTGCCGGCTTATCGACAAAATTGCACCGCCACAACTCCCTATCACCCATGACATTTGCTAGATCATACGCATCTTCAAGGCCAGTGTCCGTTAAGATGCGTCTCAAGCAAGTCATGGGCGGTATCGCAGAGGTCTGACGACTGTGCTGGTACAACCCCTCTGGTTATTCGTGGATCCCGGGTTGGTGGCCCACTCTTTCAGTAGAGCTCCCTGTAAAGTAGAACAGAGCCAATCGGGAGAATTCATCCCTCTAATATGGGCGAGGAAGAGATTCCTTATAGAGGAGAAAATGAAATTCTATGAGTTATTCCTATTCATAACCGCGACGTTGAGGCTGTCCTCCAGAACTTCCACATCATGTCCGCAAAAAAGTCTAACCGCAATGATGTAATGGACCCGTTACTGTCGCAGGTTTGAATCCACTAGTCGAAATTACAAACTATTAAACGCGTAATGAGAATTGCTCGGCCTTCGTCTCCATTCTACTCTGGAGCGTAGCTACAATCTGGATCATTGCCCCTACGCGTAGGTCAATGATCCGGATACACCGAATAGATCTACCTAGGAATGGAGCTTTTATATGGACCAGACCACGTGATGTTATACCACGTGATGTACATCAGTTTCTGACATCTGCCTGATCCTCAACCTCGCGCTCTTTCATTTACAACCAACCAATGACCATCGTAATAGGTGGCAACTCTAACTGCCGGGAATGGAGTGGCACCTGTGTGGTGGGGATCTTTCAGACTCTCTAAAATGCTCTGGGTTTTATTGAACTCAACGAGCCAAATTCTCACATATGTTTAATGTTTAATAGTTTAGGGTATAAGAAAGCTAATGGTTATGGAACCCGTACACCATAGAGCAACACGGGCTGCCATAAAGCAACACGGGCTGCTATAGAGCAGCATGGACTGCTATATAGCAGCACATGCTATCATAGAGCAGCACGGGCTGACATAGAGAAACTCGGGCTGCCCTAGAGCAACACAGGCTGTCATAAAGCAGCACGGGCTGCCATATAGCAGCACGAGCTACGATAGAGCAGCACAAGCTGCCATAGAGCAGCACGGGCTGACATAGAGAAACTCGGGCTGCCATAAAGCAACACGTCCTGCCATATAGCAGCATGGGCTGCGATGGAGCAGCACGATCTTCCATTTAGCAACACGGGCTGCCATAGAGCAACAGGGGCTGCCATAGAGCAACACGGCTGCCATAGAGCAACACAGGCTGCGATGGAGCAGTACGGGCTGCCATAGAACAGCATGGGCTGCCATAGAGCAACACGGGCTGCCATAAAACAACATGGGGTGCCATAGAACAACATGGGCTGCCATAGAACAGCATGGGTTGCCATAGAGCCGCACGGGCTGCCATAGAGCAGCATGGGCTGCCATAGAGCAGCACGGGGTTACATAGAGCAACACGGGCTGCCATAGAGCAACACGGGCTGCGATGGAGCAGTACGGGCTGCCATAGAACAGCATGGGCTGCCATAGAGCAACACGGGCCGCCATAAAGCAACACGGGCTGCCATAGAACAACATGGGCTGCCATAGAACAACATGGACTGCCATAGAACAACATGGGGTGCCATAGAACAGCATGGGCTGCCATAGAGCAGCATGGGCTGCCATAGAGCAGCACGGGGTTCCATAGAGCAACACGGGCTGCCATAGAGCAACACGGCCTGCCATAAAGCAACACGGGCTGCCATAGAGCAACACGGGCTGCGGTGGAGCAGTACGGGCTGCCATAGAACAGCATCATGGGCTGCCATAGAGCAGCACGGGCTGCCATAGAGCAGCACGGGCTGCCATAGAACAGCATGGGCTGCCATAGAACAGCATGGGGTGCCATAGAACAGCATGGGCTGCCACAAAGCAACACGGGCTGCTATAGAGCAACACGGGCTGCGATGGAGCAGTACGGGCTGCCATAGAACAGCATCATGGGCTGCCATAGAGCAACACGGGCTGCCATAGAACAACATGGGGTACCATAGAACAACATGGGCTGCCATAGAACAGCATGGGTTGCCATAGAGCCGCACGGGCTGCCATAGAGCAGCATGGGCTGCCATAGAGCAGCATGGGGTTCCATAGAGCAACACGGGCTGCCATAGAGCAACACGGGCTGCGATGGAGCAGTACGGGCTGCAATAGAACAGCATGGGCTGCCATAGAGCAACACGGGCCGCCATAAAGCAACACGGGCTGCCATAGAACAACATGGGCTGCCATAGAACAACATGGGCTGCCATAGAACAACATGGGGTGCCATAGAACAGCATGGGCTGCCATAGAGCAGCATGGGCTGCTATAGAGCAGCACGGGGTTCCATAGAGCAACACGGGCTGCCATAGAGCAACACGGCCTGCCATAAAGCAACATGCCATAGAGCAACACGGGCTGCGGTGGAGCAGTACGCGCTGCCATAGAACAGCATCATGGGCTGCCATAGAGCAGCATGGGCTGCCATAGAACAGCATGGGGTGCCATAGAACAGCATGGGCTGCCACAAAGCAACACGGGCTGCCATAGAACAGCATGGGATGCCATAGAGCAGCACGGGCTTCCATAGAACATCATGGGCTGCCATAGAGCAGCACGGGCTGTCATAGAGCAGCACAAGCTGTCATAGAGCAGCACGGGCTGCCATAGAGCAGCACAAGCTGTCATAGAGCAGCATGGGCTGCCATAGAACAGCATGGGCTGCCATAGAGCAGCACGGGCTGCCATAGAGCAGCACAAGCTGTCATAGAGAAGCATGGGCATGGGCTGCCATAAAACAGCATGGGCTGCCATAGAGCAGCATGGGCTGCCATAAAACAGCATGGGCTGCCATAGAGCAGCATGGGCTGCCATAGAGCAGAATGGGCTGCCATAGAGCAGCACGGGGTCCACCACTGCTACACGGAAAAGGCGTACCTTAGGGAGCATTGGATCACACACAGCTCTTGGTAGAACAAGGTCGTGATTAGGACTTCTTACTGTAAAAGTATTCACTATCTATCTATCTATGTACAGTATATCGGGTTATAGCCCATGTAAAAGCTTCTGTGGGATATAACTGGCCCCTTTTGCTTCGCAATCCAGTTTCCCCCCAGGCGCTGGAATACTCTAAAAAGGTTTTCTAACTGTAGATATATTCCCCTCGCCCGCAAGGTACCTTTACAGGTGTTTTAACGGACATAAAAATCATTCTGCTATATACGTGTTTTGGCGGACATGGTAAGGCAAAAAACTTGTAATGCACCAACTACCTTTCACAGCTTAGCCGTGATGATTCATATTACGACATCTAACAGCTGGTTGCTGACATGGAAACAGCCATTGGATGTATGGTTCTTTGTTTGGCTTGAGCCAATCAGAGCGATTTTTCCTGTCGACGTGTAGCTTTTAGTCGATCATAAGGAGAGTGTTCAGTCTTACTGCTTTTACTTGATACTTTGTTGTTATTGCTGTCTAAGCCAGAAACACCGGCTTTTTGGGAAGAACTCTAGTAAACTGCTTAGATTATAGAAAGTATAACTGTTACCGGCGGTGTTACCTCACTTAATTTAACTGCACTAATCATATTGTTTGTACTGCTATTTACCGTCAGTTATTAATTGTATCTATTTGTTGATGGAAATATTGCTCTTTGGAGAATACGGATAAATCACCCAAATTCCCAATTTTCTTGATACACTACAGGTTAGAGAGGCGGGCTATATATAACAATTGTGATTTATATCAATGTGGTGTGTATTGAATCTAATGTTATTTAGTAGACACTACCTGAGTCAATTGCTGTGCTCTTTATGTGTGATCAAATATACTGACGGTCGGCAGAATAGTGTGCATGATTGTGAGTGTGATGTGACTGGTAACAAAGCATTTCCTAAAGAATGCGACTTATACTTTAATCATAAGCCTTATCGTTGCGTTTAGTATAAGTCCTAGCTCTGTTTAAATAGATAGAGCGCCACGTCCTAAAGGAACTGTTAATATTTCCCGAAAGTTAATAATATCTGTCAGAAATTAATTATTAGTGATCTATCGAATAATACAATAGGTTTACACTGCAACCTTACACTGCAATAATAAAATCTAAGCATCCGAATTCAGCCTCCCGGGTGTAGATCCATCGGGTGAATGATCGCGCATGGGCTGGCTTCAGCTAATGTTTTGTTTATTAGCATAAAATATTGTCGTATGCTAAAGGTGTGTTAATTAACTAAAAGACATATAAATTTTGGCAGGTTAAACTGCTAAAGGTCTTCAAAAGCGCGAACAGTAACAGTTATTTAATCTTATTGCAGTAGGCAATAAGGTTGCAAGTGTAGGCATTAAGTACAGTTTAACTGTTCTGTCGAACAGTAACAGTTTATAATCTTATTGCAGTAGGCAATAAGGTTGCAAAATACCGTAGTGACTGGTAAAACTGAACCGGTACTTTGTAGGTCAGTAGGCCTAACTGTCATCACCGGTACCGGTACTGCTGTACAAGTACATTAGTATTATTCGATTTTGATTATTGTATACCGGTAGGTCTCGATATTAAATCGGGGACGCCTGGTTTTTATTGGGATTTTACTTAGGTCTATTTCTGTCAGTTTTATTTACTAGTAGGCTAATATTTGAGCAGAAGGCGTGTGACCCTGCTCAGATTGTTCAGATAATTGTAGGCTGGGCTGCTGTCTGACTGTTGTTGAGTTTGGAGAGATTACGGCGTGTGTAGAGTTTGTCTGATAAAGTGCCGTTAGTAAGTTGGGGCAGCCATATGCTGAAGGTCAATCCCCTCTTAAAGAATAAGTCGTACTACCGTGTTAGAACGCATACTAACTAACAGTTTCAGAGTCTGCATATACTGTAGTTTATTTAGGCTTGATCGTAGTCTGCCAGTGTTTTAGCCTGTGTTTGTTTGTGTGGTCTGTTCAGGTACCGTAATAGTTATTACTCAGATATTTTGTAGGCTGGATTGTTGTCTAGCTATTATTAGGTCTGAAGAGATTGCTGCGTGTGTAGAGTTTGTCTGATAAAGCTCCGTTAGTAAGTTGGGGCAGCCATAGCGGTAAGGTCAATCCCCTCTTGAAGAATAAGTCGTACTACCGTGTTAGAACGCATACTAACTAACTATTTCAGAATCTACACGTACGGTAGTTTATTTAGGCTTGGTGGTAGTCTGCCAGCGTTTGGTTTGTATTTGTTTGAGTATTCTGTACGGGTAGCGTAATATTTATTATTCAGAGTTTATGCGATTATTCGCAACATTCATGTCCCCAAGTTTATTCCTACAGTAATTGTGCTTGTTATACATACCGTTATAGTTAAACTAACCCCGGTACTACATCAGGGCTGCTTGGCGTAGGTAAAGACTGACGACTTTGTGCTTCGGTCACTCCAGCAGATGCCGCGGTTCTTTTAACTGTTCAAGTATATTTAACTACTGATTATTTGTTATACCGGTACTTGTACCTAATTTAGGGTTTAGTGTACAGTGCTTTCCGAAGTAATTAGTGTAGGCAGTATATTTGTGTTGTAAAGTGGTTGATAGGCACATTCGTTAGCTCTATTAGCTTCTGGGTAGGAACAATCCGTGATACATAACGTAGTACCTATAGCGATACGGTTATAGGTCGTCAGGCGGTGGTATTTTCCTATCTGGACAGTACAATATATTTACTACTACTTATTATTTCAAATACCGTAGTACCCTGTCCGTTGTAATACAGTAATAACCAGAATTCTAACCCTTTGTTAGGCTGGTTTGTAGACTTCCTGTAAAATTACCCTAAAAATTTCGTACGTAATATTTTGTTGTGTTTAATTAGAGAATTAATCTCACCCATATCGTAAGTAATTTGTAGTATTAAGTAACTTAGGTAAATTAGAATTATCAGTTTTAGTGTCAAATAAATAGCACTTCACTGAGAGGCGTTCAGCTTCTGTGTAGTGACTCCCCCAGAAATAATAACATTTATTTCAAATATTGACAAAAACCCATATAACGGGTATATATATATTATAAATCAACTCAAACGATTTATAAATAGTAGGCCTGCCATACAACAACTAGGTCTCAAAATCAGTTGGACTACTGCTTAAATAACGGTAACAAAGTAAGTTAAAGTAACCAAGTAACCCTAAAATATTCAGAAATTCAATTATTCTAAAATAATTGACATACCGGTATTTACCATAGGCTTATTATATTTATTTCTATAAATTTGTGCTGAAATCATACCGGTACTCTGTAATTAATTATAGTCCAGAATTATACTTATATACTATAAGTGTAGGCTGTATACCGGTATTCACGATAGGCCTATTATATATTTATATATATTTGTGCTAAAATTATATACCGGTACTCTGTGACAAATCTAGTCTGTAATAATACTTATATATATATTATAAGCATACCGGTATTCTAATATATTATATATATATCACGCTACACTGAGTAGCAGCATCGGTAATTAATTATTAGGCTAACAGTGATACTGAATTACTAGACTTGCTTTAACTGTAATATAGCAGTAGGCATTCGACTGTACAATCAAACATGGCTGACACAAGGCAAACTCTGTCAGATAGTCTCCTAGAAACAACAGCCTGTTTCTCAGATCAAAGTGTAGAGAATCCCAGACCGAGGTCTGAAACCCCTCATACTGTAAGAAGGGCAACCCCTGCAGTGGTTGTGTCAGAACCTAGGTTGGTAGAAAAGATTTCGCAATTTGCGAAGTTAGTGAAGCGCCGTTGGTCTGCCATAGGCACTCGGGCCCAAGTCAAGCGGGATCAAGAAGAAGCTATAAAACAGCAGCAACCTCCTAGCCAAGAACCTAGTTCTCAGCGGCCCGATAGCTCCAGTAGTTCGGATACTGTTGAGCGGACGCCCGAACGCAGAGCGGAGATGGCGGATATGGTTTATGATGAGCGGCCAACCTATGAAGAATCAACCGACGCCACTTCTTCTCAAGTAGAAAGCGAGGTGGAAAGCGAAGTGGAAAGCGAATTAACAGCAGCAGAGAAGCCGCGAACTAGAGACGCCATTGACATATATCTGTCAGACTATCAGCGATTCATAGGAGACGAAGAGTTGAGGAGACGACTGTCTGGACTTCGCCCTAATAGTGAAGGAACCAAGCTTGTGTTGGACGCAATCGATGCGGAAATGTTAGCTGCAGAACAAGCTAAATGTGATGAAAAACTCCGCCTCATTAGAGTTCGAGAAGAACAAGTAAAGAAAGAACTGATAGAGAGAAGAAAGGTAGCAGCAGCAGCGGCGGCGGAAGCAGAAGCAGAAAGAAAAGAAGCAGAAGCCGAAAGAAAGGCAAAAGCGGCAGAAGCAGAAGCCGAAAGAAAGGCAAAAGCGGCAGAAGCAGAAGAAGAAAGAAAAGCGGCGGAAGCCGAAAGAAAGGCAACAGTGGCAGAAGCAGAACGGAGAGCGTCTGAGGCGACTATCCAATTGGAGTTGGAAAGGCTGCAAGAGACGCAAGACAGTATAAATAAACAGTCTACTGCTAATCAAATGCAGATGATGAGAAAATCTACTCCCAAGCGTCAAGGATACACATCCTCGGAGGAAGGCGATACTACCGATCCTGAAGGCGGAGGAAATAAATCTCATTTGAGTAGGCGTAGAAAAACATATTACCATCGCAAATTGCCTGATTTGCCCCCAGCTGTTAAAAGACAGCTAACTAGCACAGATTTAGGTAGTGCAGAACCCATAGAACAATTTATCCAGGTCAAAAGACTCCCTACTATAGTCGATGAACCTGAAATAATTAGGCCTGTAGTTCCCAAAGTCACTTCTGTGCTAGAGACGCCTGCATTTCCAGAGCTTAACTCTAAATTCCCTTTACATAGCACTACACTGCCTGTACCCGGTGGAACAGTTCATGCAAATACCCCTGTCCAGATAGCAGAGAGAGAAATCAATAATTTGTCTCCCGTCGTCCCGCGTCAGCCCGCTACTATGTTGGCGACTCCCGCTTCGGCGGTTGAGTGGGTGGAAGAGGGACGGCGGGGGATGAATCTTCTGCTAGGACAGATGCAGGAGACTGTCCACCAACTTAAGGGAACAGTGAGGGAAGGTAGAGCAGAGTTGCAAGAAGTGCAGCAAAGTATCGCGCTAGAACGCGACAAATTAGTCAATATACAAAAAGGCATACCAATACCTCCTGTAACACTGTGTCAACCCGTTAGGTCTGAAGTATTACATGCGCAAGGTGTGGAGCCTACACGCATCTATACTGCTAGTGAAGTTGAAACTCCTATAGCAAACCCTATTAAGGGTGATTATAGACCTGTTATTAATGATATTCCCTATAGACCTGATAATGATCCGAGAAATTTATATACAGATAATTCGATATTAAATAACACGATGGTCCAAGAAAGCTTTACGCGTCAGATGGCTAGAACAGAAGCCCGCCAAGCGGTCAAAGTGGGAGAGATCGTCAAATTCAATGGAGATGAGATGAAATGGTTACCTTTCAACGAATATTACAAAGATAGCATACAGAACTCTGTACTATCTAACGGAGAGAAACTTAGATTCCTCATCAAGTGCTTGGAAGGACCTCCCAAGTTAATGGCGTTAAAGTTTATTGGACATCCAGATGGATTGAGACAAGTTTGGGATACACTAAACATCAGGTATGGTAACAAGGATAACATAGCTAAGTATTTGTATGCAAAATTAGTAGCCCCCCGACACTTCCTTAGTAGCGAGATTATAGAGTTTTCCGATGAAATTCAAGAGATCTGTAGACAACTGGACTGGTTAGGTAAGTCGCATGAATATCAGAGTTCCATGGTTATTGGAGCCGTAGTCTCTACTTTACCAAAGGGTGGAGTATGTACACGCTGGGACAAGAAAGTGTTGTACATGAATGAACAACAACGACGAAGTCCTACCATGGCTGATCTCATGTCTTTCTTAGATAGTGAAGTAAAATTACAACTCATAAGGCAGGCCAGAGAGAAAACATCGGAAAATAAGGTAAGTGAGAAACCCCTTTCTAGGAGAAGGATAATACCAGTGTGTTATACTGACGACGGCGAAAGCCAAGCTTCTCAAGAAGAGGACAGCGGGAAAGACACCGAACGATCTTACTATGACAACAAGACCTATAAAGACGTAAGTAAATACAAGTCTCGAACCAGTGACAGGAGAGAACAGGTAACAACAACTCCTCCTACGTCTCCTAAGAGAATTCACGGAAGAAAGCCCGAAGAAAGAACGAGAGTGCATAACGTTAACCAAGTTAAGGTGAGTAACATCAAACCAAAATGTGCGCTGTGCGACGGGCCCCACCGTTTGAGTGCGTGTGCAGAATTCCTAAAGAAATCCATGGCAGATAGACGTGGAGTCCTGTGGGATAAGCGGTTATGTTATAACTGTCTCAGACGCGGACACCAGCGGCGAACCTGTTACTCTGACGCAAGGTGTGCTAAGTGTGGCGCGAAACATCACATTTTGTTACACAGTGAGTTCGAACGAGACAACCCGAGTCAGGTAAGTGAGCCCGAACTACATGTCCAATTCAGTGATGTGAACGACACTGACCAAGGTTCTGAGTGGGAAGGATTCTATACAGACGAATTCTCCGATGCCAACGAATCCTGTTATCTAATAAATACCACAGTGTATCGAGCACTTACGGATGAAAAGGACACTGACGAGTTTACTCCAACTCCTTTTGACAAACAACCATCTTGGAAAGTTCCAACTTCCAACATAGGAATAAGAGAATTTCCTGTAGTGCAAGTTCGAGTTCATGGTCTCAACAAGAGTTACATAGTGAACGCCCTACTTGACTCCGGCAGCACAGGAACATTCATCGATCAAGAACTAGCCGAAGATATCTTTGCTGGACAACCCAAGTTCCGGACTAAATTGAATATGTCAGGAATTATGCAGGTTTGGAAATCTGCCCTAACGGCAGATTACTATGTAGGTGTGTTGTCCACCCCCCAGGATAAGTTAGGAACACAAGGTATAAGGTCAGTAAAAATGGTGGCTATAAAGAACTTTGCTACTACTCAAGCAGACCTTTATAATTGGGATGAAGATGAGAGCATCCAACATCTTAAGATACCTCGATTCCAGACAGATTATCCTGGAGTGCAAATACTTATCGGCCAAAACGCGCACGAGGCGCTCGAGACATTGGAAAAACGACCTGCTCAACCGCAGCCACTACAAACCTATGCGGTAAGAACTAGAGTAGGTTGGTACTTTACTGGTCCTTCCCGCAGAACTCTCGAAGAGAGACTACCATCAGAAAGACTATACCAGATAAATGGTTTGGAAGTGGAGAGCAGTGAAGTGGACGAACTAACTGAGGGAACACCATACTCCTCAGATAATGACGATATTAACTCCAATGAAGATCAATGGAGACATCGCCCCGAGATGATTAATCTAGCCGACATCGCTTCCAGAGGAGCGACTCCTCAAGAACGGATAGATACTCCCGGCTGGTTAGGTGGACCCGACTCCCTAAGTAAAGAAGAAGATGAATGGCCTCCTCATCTTACCACGGCGGAGAGTAGACAGGCCAAGGGAGCGGAGAAAGTAACACGACAACCCAATCACCCAGCTGGTCGTTTATGTTTACTGGAAAGAGACCAAAAACTGTCCGGAAACTATGGAAGGCAAGATACTCTTCCTACAACCACTTCCCTAATCCGACAAATATCTAGGGACTCCATAACGTAATAACATATGGAGTGGGTGTGTGACTATATCATTTTATATTTGTTTTTATTTTCTATTTATGTATGTATTATTATGTAATTTTATTATAATCGTTTTCTTTAATTTTATTTAGTAGAAGGTTATTTTAGAATATTTAGTAAATTAGTGCAATATATTAGTGTTTATTACGTATTTAATTACTTACAATATATTTAGTGCGACGGCAAGAAATAATTATTTTTCTCTTTCCTTACTGTCCGTATTATATTATAAATGCGAGACTATAGTAAGATGATATGTCAGTACTTCTTAAAGTACAATAAAGCCACTACTATATTTAAGTATTATTGGTAGGCAGAGTATTAGGAATGCAAAGTTCAGATCCTCGTGTCTCGGCTAAACCAAGCTCCGGGTAGACCTTGGAAACGACTTGCCTCTTCACACTGACATTGCTTCGTGCGATATTGCTCTTCTACCTTATAACAAATAATACATATAGTAGCGTGATGTCCCTCTAACAGTAGCGTAAATCGCAAATAAATCTGTTAAACTTTTTGACCATCTGTAATTCTAGTCGATTAAGATATCGTGGCACCCACCGATATACTTGAAGAAAGACAAATTCTAGAATCAGTGGTTAACGTCCCCAGACAAGTTCTGGAATAAATCGGTGCCCATCCAAAATATTAATTTAATATTTATTAAAATCTGTAAAATCCCGATCCTTCAAAATTTCTAGTCAATTAAGATATCGCAGTATTTACCGATATTCTTAGAAGGACTATTTTATAGAATTAAGGATCCTAAGTCCCCAGATATGCTCTGGAATAAAATTTATGTCAATTTAATATCAAATAATAAAATTCACGGGAATAAATTTAAATTCATATTCAAATGAATTTCATAAATTGTCATTTTGTACAATTTATAACATTCCCAAAATTCCAGTAATTAATAGATCATGGGAGCGGAGATTCATATTGAGTGTACTAGAGTGTGAGAATCTCCAACATATAGTCAATAGCCGATAAAATTTATAAAATCATGCATAAAGAGGATATTGACAATTAAAGAATTACTATTAAATAACATCCCAGATCTGTATACATGAGAATTGCACTAATTCTACCGCTAGTTTTCCATAATGTCACCATGGCAACACCCACGCTAGAATTAGAAGCAAGTTAAAGGAACAATAAAAAGCTTGCCCATTGCGTAGCATAAGAGTATACATAGCGCACTATTAGTATCCAAGGATACATAGTAATAACGTGACATTCTGGAAGACACTGACTAACGGACAAATGGCATGCATGTGTGCAGTAAGCAATGATTGTATGGAATTTGTGCGTTTATAGGTGAATGTTACTACTAAAGTGTGTTTACAGTAGCTAATCGCAATTGTAAAGTAGCCCTAACTCTACCGAGATAACCTCAAGTGGATTCAAGCTTTTGGGACGGACAGTGGTGGGACTTGTGCCGGTTATCGTTGTCGTGCTGTTGCTACATGTTGGCGTAAACACTGCGACAGCGGTACATCGGCGCTGAGAAACCCACTGTCCGGGGGCAAAAGTCTAGTAGGCAGCGACGCCCGCTTGCCTAAAATATTAACTCATATTGATATTAATAAACTCAGATAGCAGATATGACGGAATTGATAGAAGATGACCTTGATATTAGAGAGCGATATACTCTACCTTTACAAGCGTTTGTGGATAGCTTGATACGCGGTGAAGCCGATCCGACTATTACGGAGGACGATGGTCGTTATATCGAACCGCTGATGTCCCAGGAACAACTTACGCGTGAATTGGACTATCGAAAATTAACCGCTCGCTATACGCATCGTAATGGTACGTATATGGACTTCTTAACTACCGGCCATCCTATCGATTTACATGATACGGACGATGTAGACACCGAAAGGGAAATGGTTCTATTTAAATATCATACCCAGCGGCGTCGTAACGATAAACCGAGAATAGATCACGAAAATTCTATTCGTAACAGACTGGGAAGACGAACCAATATGTCTAGAATCTGAGGAGATTCAGCCTATCGCGCTCGGAACAGCGACAACGATTACATCCTAGAATGGTATCAAAGTCCACAGTGTCTCACTGCGTACGATTATCGCCATGCCAACTATGTTTCTCGGCAACGTTGTCGGTTATGCGCATCGAGAGACCATGTTACGCCCATGGACACAAACGTCCGCTGTTCCTATTTCCACGAACAACCGGCGATGGAAATTTATTGCGCGTATTGCAGATTTAATAATTTGCACATTTTTGCGGTTTGCCCTCAATTTATGACTCAATGTCACCATTGTCAACTAAAGGGACATGCCAGTTTCGATTGCCCTTTTAATCACGATTTGGAAAGCGTAGATGAAATGATCACACTACGTTACATCAGAGCTTGGGAAGCGAACACTGATTTACATCGTGATTCGCGCCATCGCTATTATCCTGGACGCGCTTACGAAGGAATTTATGCGTTCCATCCTTATCTATTCGCTTCTGTCGAACAGAAATCACGCATATCGAGTTACAGGAAGTATATCGACGGCCTTACGAGTACCGAGCCCGCGAACGCGAGTTGGAAAGAACCATTAAACCAAGGAAGTTTCTAACTGCCTATGGTCCACCCACGGCCCTCGTTCAGACCACTCGTAAAGGACCCGTAAGAGCGGCTGTCTTGAAACGAGCTCTCAAAGCCGTTAGACCCCTCTCCCCCGACGTTGATGTCAATCAACTCGGCACTTCGACTTGCGGATACACCGACCATAATCCTATACCCTCTGATGCAATCATGTTGCACCCTTCACCCAGGAGTTATAGCCCTCCTTGTAAAGTGGCTCGCCCCAAAGAGAAAAAGACTCTGGCTAGCTTTAAAAAACTGCGTAAACGCCGTCCGCGCATGAAAGACTAACTGTTTAGAGTATTTTCGTATTTGAGAAACTGTGATTTTGTATATTTTATAGACTTAAATCCCATTTTCTGGGAGCGGTGTAAAAGCTTCTGTGGGATATAACTGGCCCCTTTTGCTTCGCAATCCAGTTTCCCCCCAGGCGCTGGAATACTCTAAAAAGGTTTTCTAACTGTAGATATATTCCCCTCGCCCGCAAGGTACCTTTACAGGTGTTTTAACGGACATAAAAATCATTCTGCTATATACGTGTTTTGGCGGACATGGTAAGGCAAAAAACTTGTAATGCACCAACTACCTTTCACAGCTTAGCCGTGATGATTCATATTACGACATCTAACAGCTGGTTGCTGACATGGAAACAGCCATTGGATGTATGGTTCTTTGTTTGGCTTGAGCCAATCAGAGCGATTTTTCCTGTCGACGTGTAGCTTTTAGTCGATCATAAGGAGAGTGTTCAGTCTTACTGCTTTTACTTGATACTTTGTTGTTATTGCTGTCTAAGCCAGAAACACCGGCTTTTTGGGAAGAACTCTAGTAAACTGCTTAGATTATAGAAAGTATAACTGTTACCGGCGGTGTTACCTCACTTAATTTAACTGCACTAATCATATTGTTTGTACTGCTATTTACCGTCAGTTATTAATTGTATCTATTTGTTGATGGAAATATTGCTCTTTGGAGAATACGGATAAATCACCCAAATTCCCAATTTTCTTGATACACTACAGGTTAGAGAGGCGGGCTATATATAACAATTGCGATTTATATCAATGTGGTGTGTATTGAATCTAATGTTATTTAGTAGACACTACCTGAGTCAATTGCTGTGCTCTTTATGTGTGATCAAATATACTGACGGTCGGCAGAATAGTGTGCATGATTGTGAGTGTGATGTGACTGGTAACAAAGCATTTCCTAAAGAATGCGACTTATACTTTAATCATAAGCCTTATCGTTGCGTTTAGTATAAGTCCTAGCTCTGTTTAAATAGATAGAGCGCCACGTCCTAAAGGAACTGTTAATATTTCCCGAAAGTTAATAATATCTGTCAGAAATTAATTATTAGTGATCTATCGAATAATACAATAGGTTTACACTGCAACCTTACACTGCAATAATAAAATCTAAGCATCCGAATTCAGCCTCCCGGGTGTAGATCCATCGGGTGAATGATCGCGCATGGGCTGGCTTCAGCTAATGTTTTGTTTATTAGCATAAAATATTGTCGTATGCTAAAGGTGTGTTAATTAACTAAAAGACATATAAATTTTGGCAGGTTAAACTGCTAAAGGTATTCAAAAGCGCGAACAGCCCATCCGTCAATGAAAGTTATACCAATCGACGTAGCTCAACCCCAAGATGTGTAAAAAAAGGTTTCAAAAAAAAAATATTAAAGTGTCTATTTTTTATTTCGAAAAAGAGCCCCATAACACGAAAATTGCAATCAACTCAACGATAGAAACACCAGCTGCTGGTGCTCATGAGGGCGTAGTAAGCTACTACTATTTATTGAATGGATAGGCCCAAACTGCAGAGAAGTATATTTCAATGTTCCTAATTGGATGGATTTCATGAACGCAAATGTTGTGGAGGACGTCTACAGCCTAAGATACTCAACATTTAGCGTCAAACATCGTCGGATACGTAAATATTTTAATGTGTAAAGGAAATCGAATATGCACCAGGATGATAAAACACGGAACTTTAGAACTCTCTTCGCGATACGGTACTAAGAGGTCCCCAGGTTTGCTGCATGAACGCCGTAACAACCCTTCTATCTTGAGAACTGACTCGGTTCGGACTCGGGTAGGGTTTAATAATCTATATCAAATGTGTAGAACTTTTAGCACTGAACGATGCCCGCTGCCGCCCTAAGTGCTTTTTAATGGATTTTAATATGTTATGACGTGTCACTGTGGTCTGTTTTTAATAATTAATAATATATCAATTTGTTTGATTAAAAGCAATGAAATGAAATATTACTTGCCAAGTTTATTACTCTCTCACTATATCCCAGACAACTAATAGTATATTATTGTAGTATAGTAGGCCTATACATATTATTCACAAGCCAATCAGGGAGCTAAATTCCAGAACACGTTCTTCTTTGTCGTGTCCAAAAATCAGCAGAAAAATGGAGACAGGAAAGAAGCTAAGAGTCATAACAAGTCTTAAGAAGTCATGAAGCCTCTAGGAGCATGTGATAATTGCAAAGGTCAATTATGTGATGTTGCTCGACTTGTTGGGAGGTCAAGTATATGTGCCGCTTTAACTCTATATCCGTACAATGTTGGTTCCAATATTCCACTAAAAATTCAGACATCTATAATCGGGCAGACGGGCAGACTTATATTGATACTGGACTATTATGATACCCTCACTAATGTTCTGGTTTCGTAGAATATTATTATTAGGATACATGCATATTATATGCTTATATTAAATTGGTTGCTTCATAGTGATGCCGGGAATGGATATGGTATTGAATATTTGTTCATCTTTTCGCTTCGGACTAACACAGAAACAGAATTATGATTTAGTTTTTTCGGTTTTGTTGTCTTATAGACGGTCTTCTTATTATAGCCAGCTTGCTGGTTTTCTAGTGGGGCGAGCGACGAAAGTAAGCGAGCTTAGCATACAGGTACCACTAATTCAATCGGTGTGTCTGTTGCTCTGTTGTTCTGTTGATCTGTTGTGTCCAATTTTAAAGGTTAATAACTCAGCCAAATCTCGATAAAATATATCCAAACTTGGTACATATGTAGTCTGGCAAAAATTTGGTGGGGTCTTCGTGCAGCATCTGTGTAACTAACTGTCTTGCAGTTAAAATAAATTTATCTATCCAAAAATTATTAGGTTTGGCATCAGCTGGTTGCTAGGAGACTGCAGGATATATCAGGTGGGTTTGAAATTCAGCAATACCGGTACAATGCAGCAATAATGTGGCCTTGGGAAGTGTGGTAGGTCTAACGGCAACCATGCAGCCATGGAAGTTTTGAAATTATGCGGAGTTAAGACAGACTGACATATTGTAAGGTTGTACCAGCTGACCTTTATTCCATGTTCCGGTATCCACTACTGCAATAGGTACCCCAACAGCCCAATACTGCAATGCCCAGAAACGTTTTGGAATTGTACCGATACTCAAACAACTCGCCATCAAGGCCACCGCCTCTGTCTGTCGCAGTGTAGTTGGCGACCTCGACTTTTGGTATCGCTACTGCGCTAGCGCTACGGGCAAACTGGACTAACCGATGAGCGAGACCCGAGGACTGAAGAATGCATTGAATTCTTTGAGTAGTTTGACTGACTGTGGACTTCTATGACATCGATGCCAAAATGCCAATGCGAAAGTTTTTTTTTAAGTAAAAGTTTGGTTAAATTTTCTTAATTATTTATTTAAATTTCTTAAGTACCGATTTTGGGATAGAATTGCTATATTTTAATCTGTATATAATAACTGACCCTCGTCCTGCGCGATGGCCCCACGAACGTGTTATTATTATCGTACATTATATGGCTAAACGAAATATAAGTACAGCCAGAGAAAAAAAAGCAGAATAAGCAGTTCGTATGTAAGTAAGTAGCACAAAATAATTAACTGTAGGGCGTACATACAAAATTTACAAGAACCGAAATAATTTCACAAAAAAAACAGGCAATAATAAAAATTACCGTGGGCAAACAAAAATTAACATATCATTCAATTCAGACTCCGAGAAACCCTGCACTGATAATTCATTTGTTTTACAGATAAGCAGCTCATTACACAATTAATTAGGTGTATGTTATAACATTAATGTACCATTTTGTATTTTTACCCATATTATCCGACAACATACGAGGGTCAGATATGCCACATTTCAATGCAATTATATGATCTCCAAAACCATTAGAATTACCTGGCGACAGCGCTAACAGGTCTCCACCCCTCTAGCAGTGCATTTTAAGTGAATATTATTAATTGAGATGGAAATTATTTATTTACAAGAGAACTTACACCCAATTTTACGAGCTGAAGAGCTGCTTGGCTTGTATTGTGTTGTAGGAGGCGCCAGCCGGATACATTGGGATACATTGTGTGGATGGGTGGTGGGTGGTTGGTTTGGTTCACTCAAGGTAAATAATTTAATATTCTAGAACATATTACCATGAGAACTAATCAACCAAGGCCAAGGCCACGCAACAGCCACCCACGCCAAGCAACCAAAGTATAAAGCTTTGTTATTGTTCGCGAATGTATTATACTATACATTGCCTTTGCTTGTACAACTAACAATTATTATACTGTTTAATTATTCATGGGTTTTAGTGCGGCTTCAGTCAAAGATACGAGGTCATTGCCCAGACATTTGTTCACTTTGTATTACAGACGCCGATACCAATATATAATAAGCGCTGCCTCCTCAGTAGCTGAATATATTATACGTTACGTTTAACTTAGTTTCTTATATAAAATCGCTCTGGTTTAAAGTTTAATTACAATTGATTATTTAGAGTTTAGATTTACTGTTTATTCACAACATTACCAGCAGTCGTTCGCAATGAATTATTTATTAAAGTGTTGGGACGTCTGGCCTGCAATTATTGTTACAACGGGTAATTATTCATTCCTACATTATATGAGTGTTGGTGTGTTTGTTTATTATTAAATATGTGTTTGTATTTATTGATGTTTAATTATATTAGATTATTAAATAACATGTCACTCTAACACACACAAACTAACACACAAAATAACTGTTTATTTTTACCTATTTCTATTTATAGTTTATCACGTGGTCGGGCCAACACCGAGGGCCCGTGTTACGACTGCGCGCTTCCGCCTCCCCTCAGGTCGATGACGTCAGAGTGCGACAGCGGGTCCTACCACGGCGACAGATTGAAGTTGCTTCAAGTTGATCAAATTGCTTCACTTGATTTGTTGATATTTCAGGAAAGGCTATGCCATTGGTAAATCGACATTACCATTAAACAAAAAATAAATTATCGGTGTACTTATTATGTAAAAATTAATTCCCCTATGGCAGGCATTAATATTAAAGGATGTCGAATATAATGGCTGCCATCAGTAAGTCAATGTTTGCACTATGTAAAAATATATGAGGATCATAAAGAAATTTACGAAAGGAATAAAATTGGGTTATATTGGGAAGTTGATGGTTCGGATGGTAGAAAATGGCATTTGATTTGGCTCAAAATCTAATATTTCACATTTCAGTGTTGTATTCTTCAATATCAATATTGCGAGTAATATCAATAATATTACATCATCGTGCAATATTATTTCACCTTAATTCAATATAATATATTAAATATTCAATAATTAACAGAGATACAATCAATATTGTGCAAATATTAATTCAATATACAAACATATTGAATCAATATGTTAACATGCTGGCAACTATCACTGTACTGCAGTACTGTAATGCTCTGCCGGCTTGTCGACAAAATTGCGCCGCCACAACTCCCTATCACCTATAACATTTGCTAGATCATCCGCATCGTCTAGGCCAGTCAGTAAGATGCGTCTCAAGAAAGTCATGGGCTGTCCACCATGCTTATTCACTCCATGAGGCTGCCAAAGCACAAGATTATGCACTGGCTGGTCCTCACGGCGAAAGCAATGTCCTGCAAAGCGGAGGCGATTTTGTTCTAGTGTCAAACTTGGGGGAACCAAAGAGACACCTCCAATGTTATATAGTGTCTGGTTGGAGATGTGTGCATTGTACTTGACACAGTGAACCCGGCGTAGCATTCTTGTGAATGCGCCATCCAGAGATTTGGTGTCTTCTGCAGTTAGAGCCCAGCATGGACTCCCATAGAGGAGTACTGGAACTAATGCTGCTCTAAATAATCGGACCTTAAGTTTCCGATTAATTCTCGGTGACTTCCAAATCCTGGAAAGCCTATTCAAGGCTGCCCATGCCTTTCTCTTACGTATTCGAAGGTCCTCACCTGACTTCCGGATCCATGATCCCAGGTAACAGAAGTCGTCCACATGCTCAAGCATACCATCCTTTGAGCTTATGCTCATCCGATCAGAGACTTGCTGAGGACTTTCAAAGTGAACTGTTAAAAAGACCAACACTAGAAGCAGCATGTTCTAATGAGCTGAAGATCCGTTGGGCTCCCTGAGAGTACTCCTAAGTCATCAGCAAAGTCTAGATCAGTTAGGTACTTGGCAGGATTTCTTCGACTTCTGGCGCCAGTACGTGGAGTTATCATCACCCCATCATCATTATGAGGATCTAAGGACATGCGTAGAACATAGTCAACCACAATTATGAACAAGAATGGTGCAAGTGTGTCTCCCTGGAGGATGCCCCATAACACTTCAAATGGTTCAGACACAAATGTTGTCGAACCATCGTATACTGATCTGATTGCTGCAATAATTACATATTGTGTATGGGAAATTAATTCGCTCTGTGGCGATTACAATTGAATAATTATGACTAAAGTTAATTTATCAAATCTTTGAAAGATTTTAGTTACTTTATTTCATTTAACATTTAAATATTATAATTATCATATTATAATTCAATTATTTTAATTCGTTATAATGGAATATAACATGGCGCAGTGAAATCAAATTACCTACGTGAATTAATCCCATTTCTCACCCTAAAGTTTGCATTTCAATGACAGGGAAACAAGATGAAGTTGGGGCTGCAAAGCGTCGGAGAGGAGCTTTAAAAGGTCAACTCACAATGGCTGAGAACAAGTTGATAAAAGCTCTCGACGAAGTCAACAGGTTGGATCCAACAGAGAGAACAACTGCAGACATTAGCCAACTAAACCAACGACTCAAACGTCTCCATGGTGCGTATGAAGCTTATGAAGCTGCGCATATTAATGTTAGTATATTGACAGAAGTTGACCCATCTATTGATGACGACTATATTACTTTGGGGGAGAAAGCTGCAGCTATTGACGATTTAGCAGCAATGGTAGACACATGGATTGATTTAAAACCGCGTACCCATCCACCAACTGGTCACCATGGCGAATTGCGATCCCACGAATCAGAAATTCGTCCACACCTAGCAGCCGCATCAAAAACCATTAAAACCCCTTCAGTTATTGAAGCCGGTATTGATGCCAAACAATTTGATGGTTGGCTCCAGGTATGGCGCATTTATGTTCAAGCATCAAATCTTGAGGCTATGCCACCTAGAAACCAGATTGTAATGCTTTGGTCATGTTTTTCAGCTTCGTTTGCTTCAGAGGTCCGTCATGTCATGGATATTGACCATGAACAGATAACTCACGTAAACGAGGCCATTCAATTAATTGAGAAACATCTGCGTGACAAACGCAACCAAGCATTGGATTGGCAAATATTATTAAAAGTACGCCAATCGTCGTCAATGGCATTCTTTTTATCAGATATTGAAGAAAAGCTTAAATGGGTAGAAGTTGACAAGGAACAGCTTCACATAGCCTTATTAATTCTGGTGTGAAAAACGAGGAAATTCGGAGAGAAGTGATCAAAGAACGTCTACCAACTGTAGTTGAAGCCAAGAAGTTGATGTTGGCTCTAGAAGAGTCATATGGAGCCATCAAATCGCTGGCTACTGGCAATGGTGGAGAGAAACCTTCGATTGCTGCAACCACTAAAAAATCCAATTACAAAAAGAACAAGGAATCGGGTTGGAACAAATCTCAAAATACTGACAATTATAAGGTGGCGGATAAACAGAAGGATTATCACAATACTTCTGCAAACCCAAAGTGCAGCTATTGTGGTCTGGTAGGACACCGTGGTGGTTCATCATGTCCAGCCAGAGGAAAAACTTGCAATGTCTGTAAAAAGAAAAACCATCTCGGTTCAGTATGTCGTCTAGTTAAATCTAAAGCATCAGCTAGCACATTAAGTGTTGGAGCTACAACTATTGGAAAAGCAGCAGCTACAAATCACATTCCAGTACCAACGACCGAAACTGTTTCTATGGATGTATTTACAGTGGACACCATTGAATTCCTTACAACTGTAGAAGCAATTCCTGATACTGGGACTGATGTTGTTATTGCTGGCGTAAAATTTCTTAGGGGAATAAAAAAATCGTCTTCCGATTTATCCCCTCCAATTTGGCCGCAAATATTTAGCATTGGTGGCAAGCCACTTAAACAACTTGGATGTGTTGTAATCCGGATTTACCTACTTGGTGAATGTGCAAACGTTACAATTACTATTGCAGAAGGTGTCAATAATCTATATCTTAGTAAAGCCGCATGTAAGGCATTTCGTGCACATTGTGACTATATTGGCAGGAAGTGGAAGCCTTAAGAATTTAAGAGATGCTGTTGGTCGTCTCCCCTTGTGGGTCGTATCAGTTATGACAGATGTTCGGCTAACTGCCGAGGGTAAATCCCAAAGTGAGTTTTCTTAATTAACATTGAGGGTAAGGTTGATGTTTTCAAAGTATTGCTTACAGTTATGTAGCATCTCAGATGATTGACTTCAAATTGATAGAAGCACAATGTCATCTGCATAACTTAAGGTCCGTTTCCGCGCTGCTTTTTTATGTGCGGTATTCTGAGCTTATTTTAGCTGCTTTTTTTTTAGCTTTTTTTTTTCTAGCTTTTCATTGAGATTTTTTCTAGCTTTTTTGAGCTTCATTCTATATTTTAGGTTTTAACATTCCAAATTTCTCAGATTCATCTTGAAGCAGTGAATTTCTAGAAATTGTTTAACTAAAAAAAAGCTTGAAATAAAGCTCAAAAAAAGCAGCGCGGAAACGGGCCTTTACTGTGGGCTTCTTCATTGACATAGAGACCTAAGCCAGAGTCCTCCAATTCGTTGAAGAGATCTGTAAGATAAAAATTAAAAAGAGTTGGAGAGAGAAGACCATCTTGACGTAACCCACACCGATTTATCGGTGTATCGGTGTCATTGTATTTTGTATAACATATATTGTAACAAAGTTACGTTCAGCATTATGTAAAAGGGTATCATTCCGCGTTTATGACCACTGCATTGTTGACCTTTAATGTAAACCTCCCAAGCTGCGCTCGTTCGGTCGCTACATAAATACACTCGGGTGACAACGCTGAAAAGTGCTACTTTTTTTCACACAATGATATAAATAATTATAATTGCAAAATCCAACTATTTTTTTATAGTAAGTATTCAAGGAAATAAACAACCAATATATATATTGCCATTTTATGGAAGGAGAAATGATTATAATTGGCTCTCTGTTGGAATCACCAACTGTTAATAATAATACACACCGTTAATTAAGCAATTAATTATTCACTTACTGCATGCTACATAACTAACAAGCAGATGGCACTACGTAAGTGTTAAATGACAAGAAAATTAAGTAGTTTAGTTATTGCCTTAAATTTAAAGTATAAATTTCTATATTTTAAACTGATCCCAAATTAATAATTTATTAATTTGTTGATTACTTTTTGATAGGTAATTCTAGAGATTATGTACACATGTAGAGATTATGTACACATGTAGAGATTATGTACACTTGTAGAGATTATGTACACATGTAGAGATTATGTACACATGTAGAGATTATGTACACATGTAGAGATTATGTACACTTGTAGAGATTATGTACACATGTAGAGATTATGTACACATGTAGAGATTATGTACACTTGTAGAGATTATGTACACATGTAGAGATTATGTACACATGTAGAGATTATGTACACATGTAGAGATTATGTGCACATGTAGAGATTATGTGCACATGTAGAGATTATGTACACATGTAGAGATTATGCACACATGTAGAGATTATGTACACATGTAGGGTTTATGTACACATTGTCTCATTACGAGGTTAGGTCATTTTCGACTTGAAACATCCAATTCTGTTTCTTATTAAATTAAATATAAATATTGAAAGCGGCCACCGTGTTTATGCAACCAGTTTTGTTGTGGGAAATAATAAAGGATCCTAGTTCTTTATAACTTTACTACAACTCTAAGTTATTGTAAGATCCCCGTTAAGGGAGCGATAACCTATCGGGGATTCTAAAAAAAATGAGACATTCCACACAATACTCATCAACCCAAGGATAACCTTATTGAACGGAGGTGGTCGTTTTGGCAAATACGTTTATGTATTTTAGACTATCTGAGACAGCTGCTGCTGCTTTATCAAGCAATCACTGTTAGAGGAAAGATTTTGTTGCACACACCTTACTGGCATCAACATCAGTAAGCCACTGGCATCGGATATCAGAAACATTAATTACTCCTGTTTTACTTGCCTATATGCCTAACTTCATATTCAATTAATGCATTAATCACAGTAAAATAAAGTGTTTTCGCGAAAAATATAGCATATGAGAGTATAATCAATTCTATCATAGTAAAATAACATGTGGCCGCATAAACTCCATAAGTCACTGATGTTTGAGAATGGGAGACCAGACCAGCAATGTAAAACTTTGAAAAAATTGGGTTAAATTCCGCCAGCACAAAAGATAGGCAGAAGATTCTACTGCTTTTAACATTATTCATGAACTCCCTGCTGCCATGTATTCTTTGTTTTTCCATGGCTCAATCACAAGTCTCTCAATTAAAAGACAATGATATTTAGGCGAACCTCCAATGGAATTGAATCTTCTTTAATTTCCCATCTTCTAGGATATGCATCTATGCTGCACCAATAGTGCGGGATAAGTAAGTCTCCTGTCTCCCAAATGTAGTCAGACTGAACTACTGCAATATATTTTTGAGGTAGCATGAACTGCCTAATAACAGGCCTTTATTTAAAATCACCTGGCAACAGTACTCGAGCGGAATATTTATATATTTATACTTCCCCTCTGTTTCACTCTAACATACTTGAGACTTTTACCTGAACCGATAGCTGAATGGTTAGAGCGTCAGACTTCCAACCCGGAGGTCATCAGGTCGATCCCACCTGGATGTCATTGCCGACTTTGTAAAAGCTGTGCTCAACAAAACGTTATAATACTTGAGGCTGGTAGGCTCCATGTTGGTGTTATGATATGCGTCTTGGCACTACCTGTCAAGTGGATTAGATAGGAGTGAAAGTGTCAGGCGCAAGTGGCTGAACTGGTTAGCGCTACTGATGAGGCCTGATAGGCCGTAACGTGCGTATTGCAATGGTTCAACATCCGATGACGTGCTTGCTTCCTCATATTTTTAATTTAAACTACTACTACTATCGGCATGCTACATTGCAGCTGCATTACATATATTAAAAATGCTGTGCCGGCTTGTCGATAAAATTGCGCCGCCACAACTCCCTATCACCCATGACATTTGCTAGATCATCCGCATCGTCAAGGCCAGTGTTCGTTAAGATGCGTCTCAAGAAAGTCTTAGGCTGTTCACCATGCTTATTCACTCAATGAGGCTGCCAAAGCTCATGATTATGCACTGACTTGTCCTCCCGGCGAAAGCAATGTCCTGCAAAGCGGGGGCGGCTCCGTTAAAAACAGACTAATCAAACACCTCCAATGTTGTATAGAGTCTTATGGGAGATGTGTTCATTGTACTGGACACAATGAACCCGGCGCAGCATTTTTGTGTGAGTGCCATCCAGAGATTTGAAATTATCTGCAGTTAGAGTCCAGCATGAACTCAGATACAGTATAAGAGTTCTGGTTATACTGCTGCCCTATATAATCGAACCTTGAGATTGCATTTTATTCTATGTGACTTCCAAATCCATTCTGGATAGACTATTCAATGATGCCCATGCCTTCCCTGTACGTGTCCGAAATAAGCCATTCTTGGAGCTTATGCCCTTACGATCAGGCATTTTTTGAGGGTTGTCAAGGTTCATTGTAATAATTGTTGTCTTCTTGAAGTTTACAAAATTTATTGTTAACTCTTCAATTCTCCTTTAAGTGCCAAAATGGGCTCCATGGTCCCACGACCTTTACGGAACCCATTCTGATTTCCACGGAGCAGTCTCTCAATGGGATTCCTGATGCGATTTAATATAATTCTATTATATAGCTTTGCAGCAATTGAGATCAACGAGATTCCACGAAAAGTTCCATAGGTTGTTAGGTTGCCCTTCTTTGGTGCTGAGACCAACTTGTTTGTTTTCAGTTCTTGAGGGACTCTCTTTGTACTATACATGTCCACAATAATGGGGTGAATGAGCTCCAAACACTCAGAATTTTAAAGACCTAAGAGGGGGCACGCCATCTACTCCACTGGCACGATTGGTCTTGTTGCTCCTAGCTACAATCTTGATTTCAGGAAAAGGAGATGTCACCAATGGGGATATCTGTGAGCACAGACTCAGATACACGATGTACCTCAAAGTTATTGTTACCCTATCATTGTTTAGAAGCTTCTCAAAGTGGGCCTTCCGACCTTTGATGCGTTCAACTGGAGATTCAGCATTAACCTTGGTGGTTGGTTGGCTTTTCCTCCCAGTGAGCAGGTTTATTGATTGCCATACCTGGGATGTGGGGTGATTACCTGCTGTCGTCAGCATTGTTAATGACATCAACCAGCTTATTCATGAGTTCCTTCAGATTATCAGAGTACAGCCTGTTAAGGGAAACTGAAATACATTACCTATTTGAATTCCCCTTCGTAGAGAACAGTCGAGAGATCTGAAAGAACTCTTGGTATCATTAAACCTCCCTGCGTCAACAACAAGTTTACAGATGTCTGTTTTCGTGTCAGTTGTCAAAATTATTTGATTGGTTCTAGAACATCCCGACGAATTAATTCAATCCAACGGAATTTGCCATATCTACTCTTTTCGCGGTGCTAATAAAAAACTGTAAATTATTTTATTAAAATCTATATTGATTTATATTTAATGCGATGCAGTATCTTACACGAGTGGGGCCTTCGTGCAGCAAAAGCTGCAAGCCATCTTATCATCATGGCTCGCAGTTTTGACTCGCCCCACAATACTGGTAATAGTGCAGTGACTCCGTGTTGGCCTACAAATATAGGCCGTTCTATTAATATTAAGATGTATCTAGATGAAGCCTTAACTGCATCCTTGGCTGTCCTAGTCTCCCTATATCTCTGCACCCTAGAGATTCTGTATATGATTAATATTTTTATTTAAAATAATATATTTTTTCCATTTTATTTTATATTTATGTTAATCCCATTGTTTTTATGTAGAATTTATCGCATAAAGTTGCTATCAGGAATGATACTAAATATCATATATATTACATTATAACACTGTTAGACACTATGAAAGTCTATGATGATATTTACTATAGTCGTGTGGCGACCGACAGTGAAGATAGTGACATCGAAAGTGAAACCGACAATGTCGTAACAGTTATTGCTAAGGTTCCCACGTGGAAACGTCTCATTGGCTGTGGACTCGCCGTTTTGACCGGTCTTTCAGGTGCCCTGGCAGCGGCGTCTGGCAAGCATTCGCACGTCGGTGTTATATATCTTTTTCTCTATACAGGTTGTTTCTCCTCATTGGCTGTACTTCCTTACGTTATCCACCAATGGCGACACATTGTTCCCGGTATTATATTTAGCAAGCAGGTACTATTAGCACTATTAGTTCAAGGGTTGATCATCACCTTGGGAACAATATTTAAACAATGGACCATTCATGAAATGCCTATAGGCGACGCAGTAATGCTCAGTCACATGAGTTTGGTTATGATGCCGTTTGCCGGTGAGTTAATAATAATTATTTAACAAACACGATCAATTATGTACTGAGGTATATAGTTACAGTTAGGCCTCTTATTTACTTTTAGTTTCATTATTAGTACATCACTCGCACTAAAACTCTTAGTATTTTTTTGACATCTTGGCAAAGGAAAAGTGAATTTGCGGGAATTTCAAATCTGAAATTTACGGTACATGAAATTCGTTAGGAAATAAATGAAGTTCCAGCAAGTAATGACATTTTTTTGTTTTGCTGAAAAAGTAAGTTGGTAGGTAAACAACTACCCTTTGCATGCATGTACCATGTGATCTACTATTGATAAGACTTAAGCATATTTATTTATCTAAAATAGGTAATGTATGCATGGTCAGGTAGAGACTCACCGCAGATAAAAGCTGTGAGCTGTGATTTTTTTTATAATAGGTAATGTATACATATAAACAAATTGTGAGGCACCACGGTGAGCCTACAATCACTATCCCTGAATAATTCAAACTTCGCGTTGCTAATTGATAGAAGAGACGCAATGCGACCTGTTTTGAAAAAGCAAAACTGATGTATTTATTACATACGAATAGCCATCGCGGTTATTTACAAGCAGATTGATGATTGGCGCAAATTGTTGGTGCTGCTTCCCAATCACTAGTTTAGGCTCAGCTCTCTTGCTCTTTCTCGCTTTCTCTTGCTTTTCACACGTCATTCTATCACTCATCCCCCTGTGAAACACTCCTTCCCGGCGAAACAGACCACCGATTGTACGCACAATTGCTCTTTTGTTTCCGGACTTTATAAACGTACTGCTTTTGAAATTTTTATTGTTATCAGCAAATAAATAAATACACCAAATTTACTTTGATATGTTTAACATCTATTGATAGTAGTAGGCCTAAATTATTAAAGTACTTCAAACGGGACTTTAGATGAACAACTGCCACCGGTTGTGAATTTATCATTTTGCTCCATTTTTTTCAATATATTATATTGCATTACTTTACCTACAATAGTTACGCGTTTCTCCCTTTCCAGAATGGTTATTCCTACGAGCTCGCCCAGGATTGGTGGAATTCGCCGCTGTTATTATGTGCCTATTTGGCGTCGCCTTCATAACACAACCTGAGATTCTCTTTGACCAATCAGATGCGAAACCTCTGCCCCTGAAACCGGTGCTTGTAAGTTTCGTTAGCATGATGTTCCGAGTGGCGAGTGCCCTGATTATTCGCGGTTGGCTGAAACACGTTCATTGGACCGCCATCGCCTTGAATGCTTCATTTTTCCGCATCGCCGTCGACTTTGTTGTTTTAGCAGCGAACAACAACGTGTCCTTCCAACACTGCCCGTATATACTACGAGTTTATATATGTCTGTTCGCTGGACTCATGTTATTATGTCAAATGTTGCAGTACACCTCGTTAAAGTTTGAATCGGCCACCATAGTGGCCTGTTTGAACTCAACGGAAGCTGTCTTCGCATACCCATTTCAGGACGAAATCTCGGTGTATTCTTGTATCGGCGCCGCATTGGTTATGTCGGCTACTTGCTCTATTAGTATTAAAAAGGTTATTATGAATGAATGTGTTGGGAGATTAAATCATCGACAGGTTATTAATAAAAAAGTAAACGAATAATGGTGCAGATTTAATTATTATTGGAATAAGAAATTATTGGAAATAAATTATACACAAGTCCCTTATTTTATTTTAACAGCGTTTCTTGGCGATGTTTGAATTAGCCGGAGTATAAAGACTTTATATCCCGTAATAACTATAACTTCCCCAATTACTACCTTAATATTTGCTCTGCACTATAGTTCGCTCACTCTAGTTAATTACACTCTAGATCATCACACACTAGTCCTCTCGCACTAATCAGCCACTCAAACTATTTTAGCCATTCAGACATATTTTAGCCATTCACACTATTTTAGCCACTCACACTATTTTAGTCCTCCCACTTCCAACCTGGAGCTCATCTGTCCAACCCGAACGAACGTTGTCCTTTGCCCAACGAAAGGAGAGCCAGGGGAACAACTTGGAGAACAAATAATTGCTTTTACATAATATTAACCCACTAGTTTAAGTAGTTTTTTTTATGTAGTTTACATACCATATCGTGAAGAATTCAGAAAAGTGAAGTTGTACGATTAGACCAAGAAGCATCTTGGTCTACTAGTTGTGAGTGTGACATTCAGCTTGGCTTCCTATGATGAGGCCCCGGTTCGAACCCCTTGACTGATCGATTATTGGGACCCAAATCAATTTGAGAATGGGTTTTACTGTGGTTGTCGGCGGCTTAAATCAACCGAAAATATTATCCCATTTAATAGTTGAGTTTAAAATGGTTTGATCAACTGAAAATAAGGTTCTTTATCCAAAATTTTATTTTCTGTTTAGTATCACGGGGTTTTATACGTAGATAGTGAACACAAAGGTAAAGTTATTAACAATGAAACATTGTATTGTGTAGGTATATCTTTTCTGTAACTACACTACTGATAAGTCAGGAGCAAAGTACTTCTGACAAAACCGTAAGGTGAGTAACATAGGCTGTTGAAGTTCCTCAATTAATCGATCTATGTCGCCATCTAGAGCCCCGATGTGAACTGGTTTCAGAGGCAAATTAATAAATGACGGTCCCATTGGATCACGTCTGGTGCGCCCCCTAACGTCCAGCGTTGTCTCTCTCTCTGGCCGGCATTGAGTATGATGCAGTTCGCCTAATCTCACCAAACTGGGTTTACCTTCAACTGGAGGCAATACAACTACCGTTTTCCGCTTCGAATACTCCCTTTCTGCATCACTCAATGCATTACCGCGCAGTTCATTCAAATACTCCTCGAGTTTCAACTCAATAAAATAATTCAAAGCCTCTATCGGCTTTATGTCTTCCAGAACAGCTTCATTTGGTAATGTATCTATGGTGACAACAATTTCTCTCGATTCTTTCTCAACTTCTTCATCAAACAAGGTTTTACCTTCGATATCTCCAGGTGCTTTTACTGGTGTATTAGTTGTCCGTTTTCCATGGCGTTTTCCCCTAACTTTTTTCCCTGTTCGACCTTTGATCTCTCCTTGTTTCAATGACCGCACTGTCTCCTTTAGATGATCGCGGAATTGTTTCATCAGTTCCAGTAACCATTTCCTGCAGATATTCTGAACTCCTCGCTTCCGCGCCGCATTCCTGGCCACTCTCGCTGTGTCCCAAGATGAAAGCTCTTTGAATAGAAACTTATGAGGGTCGACGACCCCTGAATTAAATAACACAGACTGGCAGACAATCTCTGTAACAGGGTCACCTTCTATAAAATTGGTCATTACTTCTACAATGTATTCAACATCATATATATATATATTCTTTAAAAGAACTAAAGCAACACCTATAAACTCCCTTTGTTCTGGAATAATACTTCTTGGGTAATCACTTTTGTTTAATATATACATTAGAGTTTCATATATATTTTTCGAGTTGTCTAGTTTCTTAATTCCGTTCAATAGATCAATAGCACGTGTTATAGGAATTCTAAAATTGAAATCTGCAATTTTTAATACTTTTAGTAACATTTCCACAAATAACTCCATTGTCCATGGTTTTGGCCAGGTTGTCGCATTTAAGTTCGGCAAGTACTTGGCAAACCACGCATCACCTTGGAATTGGGTTATCCAATCAGGCAGTATCTCTTTAGGTATTGGCTCAGCAACTTCAGGCGTGGGTTCACGTGGTGGGGCAGGGGGAGGTTGCTCCGGACGCGTAACTAACTTCTTCAATGGTTTCATCGGCTTCTTGATTCTTGGGGATTTAGGGATAGGTTCAGATTGCGCTGGGGATGGTGGCCTTTCCTCCAATGGGGTGGGTTCCCTGCTAGGTGGAGTTGGTGTGCGCAATGCTGCTTGCAGTTTAGCCAGCCAATCAGGATCCTCAGACAATTCCTCTAACTCCTCTTCTATTTCTTCCTCCTTTTGGAACATTTTCCTGCGGTTCTCAAGAGCAGCTAGCTGTTCAGCTGTCAACTGAGGTGGAATCCAGTCAGGTTCCTTTAACTTGGATAATTCCTCCTCAGGTAATATGAGCTTTAACAACACCGAATTTGGAATAAAACCATCTCGAACAATCGGTAAATTTCCAGTGTCAGGAATTGGAATTTCGGGAAAGAAACCGAGTGGTTTTTTCTCAGGAATGTATTTTTGTATTGACTTAAAAGCCTTAACATCCTTATTAACAACTATATCATCTTTGTATACAAATTCCGGGAGATCTACCCTAACTTGTTCATGGAATTTCAAAATATATTGTTTCATAGCTTTCCGCTTAGTAGTGGAAGAAACTGGTATTTTCATAGGTCGCTTTAGAATCCCATCTCTAATTTTTATAATATCCAAATCCCTTCTACTGATTGTGTCATACTTTGCCTGAATGGCGACTTTCTCTAGAAGTATGTCATTCGCTTCCTCGACTGAAACAACATCGGTATATTGCTCGAATCGAAGTTGCGCTCCATGAGCCAAGCCAAGACAATACAATTCATCACTTGTCAAAGTTTTTGTAAGTTCTGCGTTCATTTCAATGATTTTGTCTGGAGGAGATTGTTCAATATTCATAGTAGACATGTGATGTACAATATGCTTTGGCAGGTAATCTTCATGCTTTATAATGTATAAGTGATCGCAAAGTCCAACAAGAAGATCGCCTTTTGCGTCACCAAATACCAGAGAAGTCGGTTGTTCCTTAAGTTTAATCAATTTGATTAATTCGTTATCCTCGTTCCAAATTCGAACTGTGCAATCTTCACTAGCAGTAGCGAATATCCCTAATGTAACATTGGATGTTGCTGAGACTATCCTATCCTTGTGATCTTCCCAAGGCTTATGATCAATACGATTTTTTTCCCAAACATTATATACCACAGTGTTGTATGTGGCTGTGACATCATCAGAAAAAGCTACCAATAATTTTGCGCCGTACAGAGCAACATGTTTTGGCACATAATTACAGTAAAACGATGTCAGAGGGCCCAGCGATTCAACGGCAAATGGAAAGACCCTCCAGACTTTTATACACATATCAGTGCCAATAGAAAGCACGTGATTGGTCGGTTGATCTGTTGCTATGGATACAACCGAGCAATGTTCGTGGGCCAACACTTGGAAAGAAATACATTCTTGTTTGGTGTCCCAAACTGCCAAATATCCATCCATCGTCCCTAGCAACAGCAAGGCTTTGTTTCGTAACTTAGGTAATGCTGCTTCTTCCTCCAATGAATCTATCTCTCTGGACAGTGTAGCTTTAAGAACAGTCTTCCACATATCCAAGTCTTTTCCCTCATTTGGCTTGTTGTAATATTCAAATACATTGATGCATTCACATTTCATATATTTGCTATTTTTTATTGAATTTCTGGGTTTCACAAACCAGTTATTCACGATATGGCATGGGTTAACTTTAGTATTGGCCATTATTAAAAGCTTTCCCCCATCACCTATTAAGTACAAACCGTTATCCAACATGGAATAGCAGAAATCGTTAATTTCAGTTGATTGTTTTACCATCAATGATGTAATAATGTCACCAGTACATGGGTTGATAATCCTTGCAGTGTTATTCGTTGACAATGCAACACACCTTGATGGAAGAACTGGATGTGAGACCATCTTCAATAAAACAATTGGTGAACCAATTATGGAGTGTAAAACGTACAAGTTGTCAACCTTCCATGTATGCATAAGGTTTCCAGAATAGGTGCAGAAGACTGACCTCCTGTAATCCGAATCAACTCCGTGTATTTGAAAGTCTGTCTCAATGTGGTCTATTTCATCTGTAGTTTCAAAACTCCATACGCGTATGCTGCTATCTGTTCCAGTACTGATAAGGTATGGTGCGAATGGGTAGACAGCTAATCCGGTGACAGTATCATTGTGACCAATAAATAAGAGTATCAGATTCCAATCAATCTCTTCATCGTTTTTACCTGCATTCCATACTTTGATTGTTCCATCCAGAGCTGCGGTAACTAAATACTTTAATGGGTTATAAAATAGGGCAGATGATATTTTCCGTACATGGAGATTCTTATGATAGCCTAGCACAGAGGCATCACAAACTCGCAGGATATAGACAGCTGTATAAGTGACGGCAAAACATCGTTGCATCTTGCTGGCTGAATCTTCTAATGCGATATGGTAAATATTATCTGATTCATTAATGGCACCAGATTGGGTAGTCTCTTTTGGGATTAAATGTCTAGAACCGAATTTAAAACACCAAAATGTTATTGACCCCGGGGATGCAGTGACCACCTGACTTTTTGGTTCGTTACCCACCATACACTGGATTGGTTTATCAGTTTGAGCAACTGATATAAGTTGCATGCCCTCCGTCAATACTGAAAGAGTTTGCAGACCGTCAGACAGTACATATTGTTGGACCGACTCAGAGTAAATAAAATATTCCACATGAATATCACTTATATACTCCCAAACTTTATCTCCAATGTCGTTGTAAGCTTCTACAATATTATCTTGTGTAACTATAATATAAATATCTTTCGGTTTATTGAAGTAAATTTGTTTTATTGTGTGTGCCGATTGGATTGTTATACCGGGATGTACCCCATGTGCAATCTCTTTATTTATATTATCAATCGCTTTGAGATCATCCTCGGTGTCTTTAACTGCGTCTCTCAATGCCTTCCAATGTGTTATCGCTTTCATTTGAGTTTGTGACAGTTGTGTTTTCGACTTTGCGACACTAACTGCAGCAGAACGTGTCATTAATTCCTCCAAACTCGACATTCTGATATTCTAACTCATATTTTCTAAATATGTTTCCGATTAATTATTTCTAATAATAAAATACGTTTAATAATAATACACTTTTGATGAATTTTTGGTGGAAAATAATTTTTAATAACTCAAATCAAATTACATTATTGAGAGAATTTATTTGTTGCAAATAATTCTAAATGGACCTACTTTATATATACCGGTAGCAGTAGTAGTAATATTCCATGACAATAAATATGGGTAATTTTTTAATAAAAATAAATATGGATAAAACTACTACTCTATTTGCCAACATTATATGAAAAATTATAATATAATTGATTTATTAACATAAAGTTTCGTAACTGTGTACTAGTGGATTGTCAGCAAACTATCGATCCATTCTTACAACTTGATAACGTTTTAAATTTATTATTCATGTTTGTTGAGTGCAGTTGCTTAGCAACGGCGATTTCAATCACGCATTATCAAACTAATGCCAACGCCAATAATTAATAGCTGGCTTATGTGGAGCAAGTCATATAGTTGAGCCTTCAGCGAACGTTTATAATTGTCATACTAGGGCCGTGTAGCCCTACACACACATGCCTCTGTATATGTGTATATTTTGGTCATAAAATAAAATAAAATGAAATACAGCTAAACTCCAATCCTTTTCTAAATTATGGAGAGCGTTATTAGAGGGTGGCGCTGGTATGTTTTTAGCAGATAAGTGGGGGTGTAAGCGCTATGACCATCCCTGCCGTGTAAGCACTATGACCAGCCCTACCGTGTAAGCACTATGACCATCCCAACCGTGTAAGCACTATGACCATTCCAACCGTGGAAGGTAAGCACTATGACCAGCCCTACCGTGTAAGCACTATGACCAGCCCTGCCGTGTAAGCACTATGACCAGCCCTACCGTGTAAGCACTATGACCATTCCTACCGTGGAAGGTAAGCTCTATGACCAGCCCTACCGTGTAAGCCCTATGACCAGCCCTACCGTGTAAGTACTATGACCAGCCCTACCGTGTAAGCACAATGACCAGCCCTACCGTGTAAGCACTATGACCATTCCTACCGTGGAAGGCAAGCTCTATTACCAGCCCTACCGTGTAAGCACTATGACCAGCCCTACCGTGTAATGTAAGCACTATGACTAGCTCTACCGTGTAATGTAAGCGCTATGACCAGCCCTACCGTGTAAGCACTATGACCAGCCCTACCGTGTAGTAAGCGCTCCGTACCGTGTAAGCACTATGACCAGCCAGACCGTATAATGTAAGCGCTCCGTACCGTGTAAGCGCTATGACCAGCCCTACCGTGTAAGCACTATGACCAGCCATACCGTGTAATGTAAGCGCTCCGTACCGTGTAAGCACTATGACCAGCCATACCGTGTAATGTAAGCGCTCCGTACCGTGTAAGCACTATGACCAGCCCTACCGCGTAAGCACTATGACTAGCCCTACCGTGTAAGCACTATGACCAGCCCTACCGTGTAAGCACTATGACCAGCCCTACCGCGTAAGCACTATGACTAGCCCTACCGTGTAATGTAAGCGCTCCGTACCGTGTAAGCACTATGACCAGCCCTACCGTGTAAGCACTATGACCAGCCATACCGTGTAATGTAAGCGCTCCGTACCGTGTAAGCACTATGACCAGTCATACCGTGTAATGTAAGCGCTCCGTACCGTGTAAGCACTATGACCAGCCCTACCGCGTAAGCACTATGACCAGCCCTACCGTATAAGCGCTATGACCAGCCCTACCGTGTAAGCACTATGATAAGCCCTACCGTGTAAGCACTATGACCAGCCCTACCGTATAAGCACTATGACCAGACCTACCGTGTAAGAACTATGACCAGCCCTACCGTATACGCACTATGACCAGCCCTACCGTATAAGCACTATGACCAGACCTACCGTGTAAGCACTATGACCAGCCCTACCGCGTAAGCACTATGACTAGCCCTACCGTGTAATGTAAGCGCTCCGTACCGTGTAAGCACTATGACCAGCCCTACCGTGTAAGCACTATGACCAACCCTACCGTGTAATGTAAGCGCTATGACCAGCCCTACCGTGTAAGAGCTATGACCAGCCCTACCGTGTAAGCACTATGATAAGCCCTACCGTGTAAGCACTATGACCAGCCCTACCGTATAAGCACTATGACCAGACCTACCGTGTTAGAACTATGACCAGCCCTACTGTGTAAGCACTATGACCAGCCCTACCGTGTGAGCACTATGACCAGTCCAACCGTGTACGCACTATGACCAGCCCTACCGTATAAGCACTATGACCAGACCTACCGTGTAAGAACTATGACCAGCCCTACTGTGTAAGCACTATGACCAGCCCTACCGCGTAAGCACTATGACCAGCCCTACCGTATAAGCGCTATGACCAGCCCTACCGTGTAAGCACTATGATAAGCCCTACCGTGTAAGCACAATGACCAGCCCTACCGTATAAGCACTATGACCAGACCTACCGTGTAAGAACTATGACCAGCCCTACTGTGTAAGCACTATGACCAGCCCTACCGTGTAAGCACTATGACCAGCCCTACCATGTAAGCACTATGACCAGCCATACCGTGTAAGCACTATGACCAACCCTACCGTGTAATGTAAGCGCTATGACCAGCCCTACCGTGTAAGAGCTATGACCAGCCCTACCGTATACGCGCTATGACCAGCCCTACTGTGTAAGCACTATGACCAGCCCTACCGTGTAAGCACTATGACCAGCCCTACCTTGTAAGCACTATGACGAGCCCTACCGCGTAAGCACTATGACCAGAAAAGCCATACCGTGTAAGCACTATGACTAGCCCTACCGTGTAAGCACTTTGACCAGACCATCCCTACCGTGTAAGCACTATGACCAGCCCTACCGTGTAAGGTAAGCAGTATGACCGCCCTACCGTGTAAGCACTATGACCAGCCCTACCGTGTAAGGTAATCACTATGACCAGCCATACCGTGTAAGCGATATAACCCTTCCGTGTAAGCACTATGACCAGCCCTACCGTGTAAGCATTATGACAAGCCCTACCATGTTAGCACTATGACCAGCCCTACCATGTAAGCACTATGACCAGCCCTACCGCATAAGCACTATGACCAGCCCTACCATGTGAGCACTATGACCAGCCCTACCATGTAAGCACTATGACCAGCCCTACCGCATAAGCCCTATGACGAGCCCTACCGTGTAAGAAATATGACCAGCCCTACCGTGTAAATGTAAGCACCATGACCAGCTCTATCGTGTAGGCACTATGACCAGCCCTACCGTGTAAGGTAAGCACTATGGCCAGCCCTACCGTGTAAGCACTATGACCAGACTATCCCTACCGTGTCAGCACTATGAACAGCCCTACCTTGTAATAACTATGACAAGCCCTACCGTGTAAGCACTATGATCAGACCAGCCATATTATTATTATTATTATTAATATAAATTTACACCATAACTTAGAACTGAACAAAGACTGCATAGACAATTTAACTATAGTATTATATGGTGATGGGGTTTCCCCCATAAAAGATACATTACATACATTTCATACATTACTTAGTTTAAAATATGAGTTAATAATTATTTAAGGTACATTAAAATACATCGAGTTAAAATTATTACTGTATGTAATTGGTCTAAAAAGGCCGTGCTAATTATGAGATTAAACGAAGAAGTTAAAAGGGTCAGAAGACAGGATGTTATATGAAATTAGATAGAAATATTTGTATTAAAATAAGATGAAATATATATATACGTATTAATAAAAGGGTCGGTCTCTGATGTCGTAAAAATGAGATTAAATATATGCGTATAAATTTAAAATGAGATGCAGTAAATACGTAATAAAAGGGTCGGTCTCTGATTTCGTAGAAATGAGATAAAATATATGCATATTAAATTTAAAATGAGATGCAGTAAATACGTATTAAAAGGGTCAGAGTGGATGTGAAATGTAATAAAATTTGTATTAATTAAATAAAGCATTATAGAATATAAGTCGTTATCTATGGGTATAAATTATCGAGACGAGAGTTATTATTTCTACAGTTCATCAAGACGCAGCTGCAGCACACCGACCAGCTACAGGGAATATCAATTGAGTAGTGTTTAATGAAGTACCTCCAAAATAAATCGATCAGACGAGATTTAAGCCCTACATGGTTTGTGAAATTGATTCGATTAGGTAATACATTTGCAATGTAAGGTACTCGGAACCAAAAGTTTTGTTCTGACTTGCATTTCTTCGGCCGCACAACATTAAATAAAATCCGATCATTTGAACGAGTATTTTGGTTTGATGGTCTGCTTAGTTTGAGGTGTTCTTCCCAGTTGATATCGCATTTTCCAGCGATAATCTTCGACAGCGTCATCAAATCTAGGAGTTGTAGGTAGAGAGAAAGGGGGAGTATGTTAAGTGATTTGAGCCGATCTGTGTAGGTCGATTCATTATCTCGTAGTATCCAGATAGTGGCACGTCGTTGTAGACTCTCTATACGTGATAGGTCGTGTTTATTTGGAGACCAACATGGTGATGCATAGGTTATTATCGGTAGAATCATAGATTTGTACATATTTAATTTCGATAGAGCGGTAAGATTTGATGCACAGTTACGTTTTATTAGTTGGAAGGCCATGTTTCCTTTACTGCATTTTTCAGTTACGTGTGCGGTCCAGGTAATATTCGATGAGAAGGTGACTCCCAGATCTTTTTCTGAGGTGGTTCGTTCTATCGGACCGTGTAAGCACTATGACCAGCTCTACCGTGTAAGCACTATGACCAGACCATCCCTACCGTGTAAGCACTATGACCAGCCCTACCGTGTAAGCACTATGACCAGCCCTACCGTGAAAGCACTATGACCAGGCCTACCGTGTAAGCACTATGACCAGACCTACCGTGTAAGCACTATGACCAGCCCTACCGTGTAAATGTAAGCACCATGACCAGCTCTACCGTGTAAGCACTATGACCAGACCATCCCTACCGTGTAAGCACTATGAACAGCCCTACCGTGTAAGAACTATGACCAGCCCTACCGTGAAATCACTATGACCAGCCCTACCGTGTAAGGTAAGCACTATGGCCAGTCCTACCGTGTTAGCACTATGACCAGACCATCCCTACCGAGTAAGCACTATGAACAGCCCTACCGTGTAAGAACTATAACTAGCCTTACCGTGAAAGCACTATGACCAGCCCTACCGTGTAAGCACTATGACCAGACCTACCGTGTAAACACTATGACCAGCCCTACCGTGTCAGCACTATGACCCGTTCAAGGCATTTGTGGCAATTCAGAGTCGTATACAAAAAACAAACACAGCAAGGCGTAATATTATTTTGGCGGGTTTATATTCTCAACAACCTTGAGAAATTGCTGCGTTTAGAGTAGTTCGCGAATTGCACAATAAGATATATTTTTGCCGCAAAAGCTTTTACACCCACACATAATTATTAGGATATATAAATGTAAAAAAAAAACACAGGAACACAACACCGAGTCAATTACTTTAAATTATATTGTACAGTATAAATTTAAAAATAATTGGACTGAAGAAAGTTTTACAAAACTAAAATAACAACAGAGCAGTCGGTATTACTGCCCACTGTAAGGGCTGTCTCAACTAAAGTTTTAGCCATAGCCTTCCCTAGTTCCGAATTATATGTAAATTTATAACGATTCGATTGTTTGTTATCGATGTAACTAGGGGCAACCGAGGGTATTGTTACAGCTGATTCAATGTCGGCGTCGTAGGCACTGCTACCTACGTCTTCACTGGATGTCATGGAAACGTTACTATTAATCGACTTCACTTCATCTGAAATCCTTTCTAAATTATAGCTAATTATTTCGGAATTAATTTCATCTTCAGAAACTTTTTCAGCATTTTTAATTCTTGTTTTATTCTCATCTTCAACGGAATTTGCAATAAATTCTTCCTCAACTCGTTTTAAGATATCGGCAACTTCCGCTTCGTTCAAAACTTGCCAGATCCCCTCCGTTGCTATGAGTATAAAACTTCCCTCCTCTATAGTTACAGTTGCCGCGGCAACAGTCGGTTTACAAATCAAAAGGGATTTTAATTGGCTGTCACCATAGTTACCGAGTGCCCTTGTGCATGACGTCACACCGTTTACCAGACCCGTTACTCCGGTAACCCTAGCACCCAACCTGAGAACTCGTTCCCTCTCTAAGGAATCCCTCGTTGTGTGCGGTCGGTTTACTATAGTTAAACTCCCTCGCCGGTACAAACTGACAACGACATCGCCTACGTTAGACACAACCAAATTAGCCGTATTATCCCCAACGTATTGGTATATTAAAGCGGTTGCCGAGCAACCGCTATGACGTAAGGCGGAAGTTTCGTCATCCCCGAATCCGATGTGCCGGTCCAACTTCCGGTAGGCTCTTCGGAACGCGGAATAAAAGACTTCACTTTTTTCCTCGTTTCTGTAATCCGTAAACCGGGGCCGATTTACATCTGCGCATCTCAACTTCTCTTTAGAGAATATCTCCAAGTTATTAGTCCGTTCGTAGTTGGCTGCGGTCACCTTCGCTCCGAGTTTTTGTAATTCCTCGTGTAAATATTTATGTAGATGGGATCCCGCAAGTCGGGAAGCGTGATTACCCCCGTAACCGTCGTATAGGCCGGCAAACAGCCAATCAGAGCGTCCGCAATAGCCGTCTTCAATAGTCATAGAGTCCTCATTGGTTAATCTGGATGGGATTTTAACGTTGACAACATGCGAAAACAGATGAAAATTTTGAAAAATTCTTGCATATTTATGTATAATAAATTTATCATAAAACAATTGAAATAAAGTTATATTAATACCATTTATTGGATAAAATTGCTTATCATTCTCGTTGTTGCTCATTGCAGCTCGTTTTGCATTTTAACTCCTACCTGTAGTTAGAAACACCGTGAATATTTCAAAAATATAATATCAACAGTTTGTTGTTACAGTAATATCTTTGTGTCTTTTTTATTTCTCCACCTATTAAATTTAAATTTACAAAAATAAACGTTAATAAAACAATAAACGAGATTTCGTATTTTTTACATTTGGTTTTCAAACCTATCGCATGAAGTGACGGTAAAGACACATCCAACCTTTTACTGGAATCCGAACACATTACAATATAAGAAACTCCCTCAACAGCGGGTTCCAGAATGTAACTTCTGATTGACAAATTCTTCACATCAACTCGTACATGCGGACAGTTTAAACACCTTTTAACATGTTCGTAAGCCGTATTGTGCTGCTCGACTTCATTTTGTAGTGAACTGGTATTTTCTAGAACTAATTCCTTGACAACACGTTTTCTCCGCTTACCCAATTTGGCCAGGGTATCTGGTCTCTTATCCCGCCAGTAACGCAATATCTGTAAATGTTTGTGCCAACGTTTGTGTTCTATGTAAACACGCGCGTCTAAGTAATGTTCGCAAGTGCTGCACTTGATACTCAAACTATCAGTTAGTGGGTCGACTAAACCTACTATATCCGCTGTCTGACTTGTGAGTGCGTTACCGGTACCACATTGAGACTCAACCTCCATTATATATGTATTTATACGATTAGTAAGCTTTTAGCGTTTTTTTTTTTCGGGCGAATATAATATTATAACAATTAAATAATAATTAAATAAATAACCCAGTACATAAATGAATAAATAAAATATTCTACCACAGGCTCAAATATTATTATATATTGCTTGGCAACCGGAAATCAACAATAATTTATTGGATACAATATTACTGTTATTGTATTAGAGGTTAATTCAACATTATTTAATTTAGTTACCCGGTGTAACAGGAATATGTTACCAGCTGTGCTGTGCATACCGAGTAATCTTAGGTATTGGTTTATTAACACGGCTTTACAAAAGGTAATATGAATACATTCGAAATTAATATAGGTGGTTTTAAAAAAATGAGATTTTACAATTATTCGTTTATTCATAAATCACTAGAAAGGCTACCAATGTGTCATTTATGACACAAATCCGACTTTGACCATGACTCACAAGCTACAATGTAATCGTGAGGACCCACATTTTCCGAAGTCTTACTACTTTCGAAAGTTCTACAAGCTGATGAAGTGAATTTTTTTTACAGCCATTCCTACTATGAAAATTTTAAAAAATTACTAAAAAGGCCATAATAGAAAGAAATTATCTTATCTTACTTTTCGAGTTACAGGTGGTTTTGGATGAATAGATTGTGGTGAAATTTAGAAAATGTTTTATACTATGTTTGTCTCATATAAATTCGAATTACTTTTGCATTTCTGTGTCGGAAAATTAATACAGATCTTTCGATTGTTATTGTTTTACAAAAATACGATTTTCTGTATCTATAAATTGCACTGCATGCTCTATACCCAGGGCATATTTGGTAGGGAAATAAAGTAACATTATGTACAGAACTAACGGTAAAGAAAGTTGAAATTAGTTGTTTGTGAAACTGATATATACAGTATGTACCAATTATATAGTGTTGGACCGCCGTTGTATAGCATACCGTCCTTTTTCTGATCTCATTACTGTACGGCCGTATGCAAAGCTGCACCATACAGGTTTGTTGTGCTCTAACAGTTGTAGTACAATGGATGTGAGTAATTCGTAGTACTGTATTTCCTCATAAAAAATAAATTAATTTTTGACGAAGACCACCTACGCCTTATTACAAATACCCCAAATCTAAATTCCTATTTGTATTACTTTATTTACGTTTATCGAAATAATATTTAATTGTCTGCTGTGTACTTTACTTTATAGCCCTATGAAATCCGGATCCCGGACGCATTAGTGCTTAGGGTAGACTTGTGTAGATACAGTAATATAGAAGCTTTTATAGATTATATTTTTATTAGGATTATATTATAATATAGATATTTATAGCTGAGATATTTGAGGTGAATTATTGCTTTACATATTAACTTCAGCTCCAGCCACTTTGGCAATACGATAAAACTATAATAAATATTCTAGAACACAACAATATTAACAGGGAGATAGGCTACTTATCTCTCCACTCAGACAGCCACAGATAGGGTGTGTTCCGACGCAATCAAAGTTCATCCATCTCCAGGGGAAAGACGAAGCAAATAACAGCTGATTATTTCTATAAATGTAAAGTGTTACCTGTTCTTTTGACTTTCGTTTAAATTGTTCTTTTTTAGCTCGGAGTAGACCTACTTTTTTCCCTCACTGTTTACTGTTTACTTACTTTCCGGTTTATTATAGTATTACCAAGTCAATATGATATAATATAGACACAATAATATTATACTTATTTTTTTATTATTACTTTATGGAATAACGATTAGAATCAATGTTATGGAACAATATATTTATAATATTTATAACATTATATTCTATTATACAGAAAATAAACGGAATATTCAGTTTCTATTTTACATAAGTTTTCACATTATTAATATTAAATATATAACGATATTCCGACGGGCTATATAACGATATTCCAATTGATATGAAATTGCTATAAAACTAAATATAAAACTGCACCAGCATCCCACCACCAATCAGAACAATACAATTAAGACAATAAGGTTTAACATACAATTAAAAATGGTGCACCGTGAATTAATAATGGTCTGCGAGGTCATTCCCCCGCAGACCCGCACCATCCCCAAAGCCCAGCGCCCTCCAGGGACGCCGGCCACCACGCAAACAGAGGGAGTTGGAGCGGAGGAGCGCGAACTGAAGCCGCCTCCGAACTCCCCCGAGAACGCAGGCTAGACCACGATCCCGCATCCCCTGCCGCCGAGCCACAAGGGTCTCAGCGAGGTGGCTGATGAAGGTATCAGTCTCCTTGCACCACACCCCATCGGTGGTTCCGACAAGGGGGGTGAAGGAGAACCTTCTATCCTCGCACACCGCGCTATAGTGCACCTTCTTGGCTCGGACTCTCTGCTCGAGGACAGAGTCCAAGGACCGGTGAGCGTATGAGGGGGCGTCGGCGTTTACGATCGCAATATCGAAAGACGCCACCCTCTGCTCGGTCCAGACTCCCCTCACCAGGAGATCAGCCCTAACTCCTCCTACCTCGCGGCCCCTTCTGTCCAGGTAGCCGGTGCACAGCGTGACTTCACGCTGCACACACGACCCACCAAAGGCAGAGGCGATAAGGTCCCCGAATACCTCCCGGACCTCATCGTGCCGCTTTATAATCAGGCCACCCGACTTGCAGTTCAGGGCGTGGGTTGTCGTAAACGGCTCCCCACACCCCTCACACTTCGCCGGGAGGCCGGGCGGCGTGAGGCCGTACCTCAGCGCGAGGTTGTCGCGGAACACCTCCGGGGCCAGGTCGGTGTTATCGACCACGGAGGGCTGCGCCGACAGCCACCCACCCGTCTTGTGGGACACCGTACGGTCCACAGTACGGCGCCTTTCGGCCGGGACGGATTGGATGGTGGACTCCATCGCTGCCTTATAGGCGGCGTCCTGGGCGACACGACTCGCAGCCAACGCGGAGGCGAGGCAGGCGGAGTGGTCAGCGACGTTAAGGGGACAACCAGTCAGTCATCAGTGCCTCGACCACCCCAGCAGTCCCAGATAGCGACGCCTCCCTCGCGTGACCCCTCCGCATCAGGGGGTCCCGGATCCCGATCCCACCATGGCGGACAGGAAGGAGGATGAGCTCCTCATCCACAGAACTGGGGGAAGTCCCAAAGAGGGCCGGGATGAAGCGCCGCAACAGCTCCTGGCGGATTGGCACCAGATCCTCGTCCCTTGTCTCCACCACCCGGAGCAGGTAGTCCCACTCCGCCTGGATGCAGTGGGACATACCAGTGTGGGCGGTCTGCGGGTACTCCACAGCCACCTCGGAGAGCTGGGCGATACTCGCAACCCACCCCGCCACTTTCTCCGCTATGAACTCCCGCAGTCCCTGGGAGTCCCCCACGTAACCACCGAGGAAACGGTGGCCGGATACGATCCGGACTCCAGAATCCCCGAACACCTCCGTCGCCCTCCTCGCGTACTCCGGTTTCACAACAAGGTAGCTCTTCGCGGGTTCCGGTTTGTAGCCAATTCGGGGTCCACAGTGGCGCAGCTCCTCCCACCATTCCCACACTCCGGCGACGGACCCCGCAGACGAGGCGTCATCAGCGTACCAACACTGCTTTTGCCAGCAGGTGGTACTTACAGGTGGCTGGTCTCTGGGTGGTGGGTAGCAGGGTTGCGTGTTGACGGGTAGTGGGTCTCTGGGTGGTGTATCGGCGGATAGTGGGTCTCTGGGTCGCGGGTCGCAGGGTGGCGGGTCTCTGTGTGGCGGGTGCCTCGTTGGCGGATCACCGAGTCTGAGTGGCGGGTCGCAGGGTGGCGTGTCGCCGGATGGCGGGTCGCCGGGTGGCGGGTCGCCGGGTGGCGGGTCGATGGGTGGCGTGTCGCAGGGTGGCGGGTCGACAGCTGGTGGGTCGCCAGGTGGCGGGTGGCTGGGTGGCGGGTCGCCGAGTAGGGGGTCGAAGGGTGGCGTGTCGCCGGGTGGCGGGTCGCAGGGTGGCTGGTCTCCGGGTGGCGGTTCGCCAGAATGCGGGTCGTCTGACGACGGATCTCTGGATTTCTGGTCGCCGGATTGCGGGACGCCAGACGACGGGTCTCTGGGTGGCGGATCGCTGGATGGCGGGTCACCGGGTGGCGGATCACTGAGTCTGAGTGGCAGGTTGCAGGGTGATGGATCGCTAGGGGGCGTTAGCGATCCGACTTCCCTCAGCGAGTGGACCATGGGGAGAGTCCCACAGCCGTAGCCCAGCATTGCGGCCGGGTCGCCCTGCGTATAGCCCTCCCTACTCCACAGTGGTTTGCTAGACCCCTGTAGGTAGAGGGCTGCGTGGCCGTTATAAGCGTTATACAGGTACCGGGAGCACCGGTGCCAGTAAACGCGCGCGTTCCACAAGGCCACAGGGCGACTCAGGCTGTTGAAGGCATTTGCGGCATCAACGAGGAGCATACACTCGGTGGAGGGTTGCTCAAACATCGCCGACATCGCGTGGACCGCGCCTTCAATCCCAGCATTCACTCCCGCACAGAGCTGGTCCGCCCCACACTCTGTTATAAAGTCCATTTTAGTGGCCGAGGTGAGGCAGTTCGTGGTGAGCCGGTACAGAACTTCACCGATCCCGATCGGCCGGACGCCAGGCTCCTTGTCGATAGCGACGAGGCGGCACGCTCGGAGCGCCCGGATTTCCCCCCACGGGACCACCGAGTTGGCGAGGCGTCGAGCCAACCCAGCAACTGCCTCGCGGAGGCGGGAGCTGTGCGCCTCGTAGCGGGTGAGGAGGGCACTCCACTCCACACATTATTACGTATCAAAACTTCACTAAATTCCGAAGTAATAACACATCCATTATTGCCGCGATCGGACCAATTAAAATTCGGATAATTAAAATCCCCTACAATAATAGTAGGGTGTGCAACATCACATAACCAATCCATTAAACTACATGTTAAACTATTGTATCTATACAACGAGGTTCTATCCTTGTAACAAGTATCAGGTGGCCTGTATATACAGGCAAATCGCACTTTATCACCCGCGTTGCTGTCGAGAATGACGCATTCGACTTCGCTAAACTTCTCAGGAATTTGCACCTCTAAGGGTTGGAGAGACCGTTTGCAGATTAGTGCTGCTCCACCCATAGAACGGTCAGATCGATCGCAACGGAATATCTCGTAGACATCTTGATAGACACCTAGAACAGCAGAGTCTGGGGTTGGTGGGTGTAGATCAGTTTCAGTTAGTCCAATGACAGAGTATTTACAAGAAGTTAGCATAACATCAAGCTCAGATTGTTTAGCAACACTCCCGAGGGATTGGACATTTGTGTAGTAGCAAAGATAATCGCTTGTACAATTAGGAGTTTCATTTCTCATTGTTCCTAAATATGTGATGTCTCCGTGTTCCCGTTTTCCGATTGATCAGGAGATCGACTACCAGATACATCCCCTGGGGTTTCAGATTCCTGAGAGACAGAGACGTCGGAGATTCTAGAGACCTGGGGACTAGTTACCATTTGTACGGGAATGTTGTAATGCGCAGTTGTCCCTGATTTCCTTGGTACTGTTCTATTTCCAACAGATTTCCTAGCTGTTGGAGTTTTACGTCGGGTTTCGACATGATGTTTGGCAGCAAGATACTCTGCCTCGTTCAACTGGACTCTAGAACTCCAATCAATTTTTCCAGTGTCCTGTCTTGTTCGGAGTGAGTAGGTTCCATCGCGCGAATCATAAACTACTGATAGCTGATGCGCAGATTGCATCGCAGATGGCGAAATCCTGGAGAGATATACGTGGGCTCGAAGAATATCTCTATGTTGCCTAGCACTGGAGGATATGTCTGGCCGAATAAAAATTCGTTTGAATTCATTGCTTGAAGATAGAGTACGACACTTAGAGAGCACCAAATCAGCTTCAGGAGAAGTCGAAAATGTCACTTCAACCAATCCCGGATTCCTCTGTATTTGGGATTTCTTGAGTCGCCGAAGATTAAAGGATTTCACTGAACTACAGTTAATATGATTTAGCACCCGGGTGAAGTACGCATTGTCAGCGTCCTTGCTGTCAGAGTCTGGCATGTTCTCAACATAGACAGTCTTTGCTACTTCTTGGGATTGTGCGTTAGATCTCAAGGCATTTTCCACACATACTTGTATTTTCTCCTCCAGGTTATGTGCGCGCAGAGGAGTGGCCGTGGAGCTATCCTCGTTGGACTGGACTGTAACTGAGGGTTTCTTTCTCTTATTATTATTGCGAGATTGTTGTTTCTTCCAGGAGGAAGCTGCCTCAGTTGATTTCGTATTACTGTCTTCAAGCATTTATATTAAATAATTAAAATTATTACAGAGATGTTCAGATGTAACGATGTCAAAATTAGCGGTACCATGTTACAGTATTAGTATTCCAATTGATATAAGATAAAGATTATACTACTTATTATATGACAAATTAATTCTTCTATACAACTCTGTAACACTCGGTAAATATGCAACCATACTTTTCTTTACTCGATTTTCCAATCAATATTTCATTATTTATTTCATTCATAAGACAAAAATAAATGCTATACTATTTAAAAGGCAAAGGCTATACTACTTATAAGGAAAATGCTATACTAATTATAAGACAAATGATACGGCTACACTACTTATAAGGCAAAGACTGTGACATTAAGACATTCGATTATTTATGGCAGCAGTTTAGTACCATACTCTTATTTTATATGAGAGTCCATGCTGGGCTCTAACTGGATGGCACTTTCACAAGAATGCTGCGCCGGGTTCATTGTGTCAATGTCCGTCAATAAAAAGTAAATTATCTGTCTAAAATAATTCCCTATATGGGTTTTCGTGGTCGTTGACTTCAATTCTGATTTCGTGAATTTGGTACCGGTAGCGCGGTAGGCCTAGCAGTTCATTCTGTCACTCTACATGTTGGGTCTCGACTATTATGCTACTTTTTGATGCGCATCTACGTGATGCAGACTGCCCCGAGCACATGGACGCGAAACGTCGTTATCGAGGCGAATTTTATACATCATTTATGTGTGAATGCGTATTTGTGGTCAAATTGGGCTATTATTCCATGACCATTTTCAGCCAAATTTGTCAACCAGCAGGAAACTCTATAACAGCGGTTGCACCAACAGACTCAATCTGTTCTAAATGATACTTTGCAGATACGTTCCTGACCATAGACTTTGTGTTTGGGAAGACACTGATCAATCTGCAGTTCTCCAGTCTGCCGCTAGGGGGCGAAATGTCAGAAACTGAAAACCTTCTTCCATTTCGTTATTAGTAATGCCTTTTAGCTGATACGTGGCAGAGGTCTACTACACCATAGACTGCGTGTTTGTGGAAAACTCTGACCAATCTGCGATTTCTCAGTCTGCCGCTAGAGGGTGAAATGTCTCAAGTTAAATCCTTCTCCCATTTCGTTGTTTCTAATGCTTTTTTGCTTATACTTGGGAAAGGCATGCTTGACCATAGGCTGTTTGTATGGGGAGGACGCCAACCAGATATTCTGCGGATTTCCAGTCTACTGCTAGGATGCGAAATATCTGAATCTGAAAAGTAAAAACATTCTCACATTTATTTATTAAAAATGTTTTTACGCTGATAATTGTCAGAGGTCTACTGTACTACAATCATAAGGCTGCATCTATGTGAAGGACATTGAGCAGTGTAGATATCTGAAAAGTAAAACAGCATCAGTCCTTGTGTGAAGTTTTGTTAAGTTAATTAATTAATTAATGTTTGGAATGGTGAATAGGCTTGTGAACTAGAAAGCCGTGGCCCGAAGGGCCACTGGCTTTCTAGTATATATTATATATTAATAATCTGACAATACCCATACCACATTATGTACAGCTTATAATAATACAGCCATTCGGCTGCTTTTCAACATCCCTAGGATGATGGCTGATGAGAATACTCGCACGAGTATGTCACTAACTTGTAGCCAACTAATATGTCAATAAACATATATATATAGCCAACTCGGCTTACCAACGTTTGTCCACGTCAGAGCCTGGGCTATTGAAAGCCTTGCTAAGCGCGCAAACCTGTGCAAAGTTCTGTCGTTTGTGCTATAATATATATTATATAATATATTATATTATTATATATATATAATACGTTATTGTGTAATTATAATTATATAGAGTACATTACTTAATTATTGTACTAAGTGTTGTGAGTCTCTATATATAATATATGCTATCTATATGGCGAATTAAAACTTAATAATAATAATAATGTAGTTAATAGTTAACAATAGTAGATTCGCTAAACTCTGATCTTCATTTCTATTTTCTCCATCGGGACCAAACTCTCAGGGTTAGTGAATGTGAGCCAATAAGTTCCCTCCCAACCCTCCCTACCGTAGACGCCGTTTAGATTGGAGCGGCTGCACGACCGATACCACCAAGCCCCTCTGCGGGAGTCGGCGGCGCAGTTTCCGGACCAAGCATCGTTATCGCGATCATAGGTTGAGAACGGTTGTCCATTGTTAACCCCACCGGGACTCCCGCGAAGTATCGAATCACCAGCTGTACCACTGTACCCAGATATTTGTAGTTTATAGTTATCAGTAGAATCACCGATACTGAAGTAATTATACTCGGCGTACTTGTGTTCTCCTCGGGACCAAAGATCGATCCTCAGTTTCACTCCGGCTTTGGTAAGTTTGTGGATGTCGTCTAAACCCAGAAAAAACTCGCTCTCCACCTTACCAAAGCCGGTAGTATAACTGATCCATTCGCGAAAGAATTCTTCTGATCCATCTTCCCGCCTCTGTATGACAATCCACGGACCTCCAGGGACTGAGTTGTCGCATCTAATGACCCCATTTAGTCCATTAGTATGGCTGACGAAGGTGATGGAACCTACTTCGGTATTTAAACAAACCAACACGAGATGAAGCTGCAACAACATTTCCTCTAACTCGTCATTTCTTTCCTTTAGATCCCCAATACTTTCCATGACATGATTATTTTGTATTGTAATCTGGTCTTTTATTTCTTTATTATGATTATTTTGTATTGTAATCTGGTCTTTTATTTCTTTATTATGATTATTTTGAATTGTAATCTGGTCTTTTATTTCTTTATTGTTCTTGTTAGACATCATAACGAACAATGTTGATAGTGCCGCTGTTACTAACAACACTACCAAGATCCCTCCAACAACCCCGACCCACCATCTCCTAACTGAAACAACTCGTCTCTTAGTAACTGATTTATTGTCACCTTCACTATTCTGTGACGGATTAGCAGGAATCACGTTCTCTGGAATAACTTCATAGACACCTTCCGTCGTCCCTGGAAATTCTTCCAGTCGGATTTCTGAATTAATATAACCACCGCCTTGTTGATCCATGTTGTAGATGAGTTAATGATTGATTGATCAGATAGTACAATGGCAAAGTTATAGCTTAAACTAGTCGACTTTAATAATCTTGATTTAAAAAAACTAATAAATGTTTCGATAGTTTTATGAATTATAATAATTTGTATTCTAACTTTACAATAATTAGTAATAAATTACAACTTGTTCGTTAACTGTATGACCAAAATATGAAGGATTATTGTTTTGTTGACTAAGTAACCACCGCCAAACCGCTGACCTAATCCTTCAGTTTTCTAAGCCTTTCATATAATACAGTTAAATATTGGCAGAAATTATATTTAATACCAATGGAGGTGAATTACATTATTTTACTGGGGCCAACAAACGTATACCATTACTATAGAATTGATCCCTACTATAAAGTTATAACTAACTACTAACTAACATACGAGAGGGAATTCACAATAATGTTACTGGAGCCAAGAACTTGCCCATCTTTGTAAATACTTTTCTAATTCTTAGTAGGTGAACAAACATTGTTAATGGATAAACTAGCGGCCCCAATAATACGTGATATAAACGAATTAATATAACAAAAATGTTAGTGGTTCATATAGGAAGGAAATAAAATTAATGTCGATTTATCAATGAAAAATTTAGAAAAGTTACAATATATGTCGATATTCAATTGCCTGAGTTTCAGCAGCATGTTTCTAATTATTTGCCAATAAATAATAAATAACACAAGCGAACAAATATTATTACTAGCTGGAATATCCGAAACTTTTACCGAAACGCAACTTTTTACCGAAACGCAACTTTTTACCGAAACGCATCTTTTTTCCCGAATCGCGACTGTTGCCGAAACGGAACTTTTTAGCCGAATCGCGACTTTTTTTGCCGAAACGCATCCCATCCTTTTTGCAGAAACGCAACTTTTTGCCGAATCGCGACTGTTGCCGAAACGCGACAGTTGCCGAAACGCGAAGTAACCTTTCGGCAACTGAGCAACTTTGGATTGTAGAAACTCCACGAATTGTTCTTATCTGAGCGAATAGGTCAATTCTATCATGGACACAAGCTGTATTAACTTGTCTTTACGTACCACATCTGAATTATGATTAACTTTCCTTATAGTGTATTTCTATCGTCCCTGGAAGTTCTACTCATGTGAAATAGTTGGGGATTAGTATGTACATCAGGTCTACCCGCAGATGTTCAAACATTGTGCCAAATCATCTCGAAACGGATGGACATATTCGTTCCATCCTGGTGGTATAATGGGATACTGTCTATCGGTAGTTTTATTAGATTAGTGGCTTCGTACAAAGCTAATGGTACAGTATAACCATCAATAAAACTTATTAATTTCAATCCAGTTAAAGTTTTAGTTTATCTTATTACATAAATTCAGATGTGGATTTCAGTTGTTGCTTATATATCATACAATATATCTTGACTTCTTTCTGAACGGCTTCATGTACTGCTGTAGATAAATAGATTTTGTGGAATCAGAATATCTGATGATATTATAATCATAAATTGGTTTGAATCTTGAAATTTTTGATTTTTTACACACTTGATATTTTCTCAAGTGTGTATTGAATACACCATGTCCTGGAATATAGTGTCGTTATTCAGATACCTGCCCCCCCCCCCCTTTTATCTGGTCTTTTATTTCTTTATTATGATTATTTTGAATTGTAATCTGGTCTTTTAATTCTTTATTATAATTATTTTGAATTGTAATCTGGTCTTTTAATTCTTTATTGTTCTTGTTAGACATCATAACAAACAATGTTGATAGTGCCGCTGTTACTAACAACACTACCAAGATCCCACCAACAACCCAAACCCACGATCTCCTAACTGAAACAACTCGTCTCTCAGTAACGGCGTTATTGCGTGCTATAACATTCTGTGACGTATGTTGTGGAATCGCGTTATCCGATATGACGTCATAGGCACCTTCCGGTGATCCTGCTGGAATTTCCTCCATGCTAATTTCTGTATCGCTATATATTCCATGATGAGCCATGTTCAGTTAATTGATGTTTTGGATAACAAAGCTACTAGTAAAGTTTGTTGTTGGTATAAAGTTTATTGCTTTATGAGATTTCGGTTAATTTCGAGAATTTTTAGGGGGTTAAATATAATTTCATATGTAAAACATTTATTTCGCTTTTTTTTTATTGTTACGCTATTTATTTTAGCATCCCCTTCGATCGTGCATCCAATCTATGTAAGTTAGTGTATTTCTACCGTACACATTATTACAGTAACACAACGTAACTAGGTAGTCTCTATACATTATGTAAATACAATAACAACAACAAACAATGTATATAGGTTGTTACGGTATATGGCGCTGTACACATTATTAGCCATTATACAGTATAATATATTGGTTCATTATACAGTATAATATATTAGTCCATTATACTGTACGCAATATTAGTCCGTTATGCAATATAATTATTTAGATAAGGCATAATAGCGCAGTGACATTTTGATAAGGAAATTGAAACGCCCATAAATTTTGAATTCATCCATTTTGTATAGTATGTAGCCCTACCTATGTAATTTTGTATTAGGATATAAGTAGATAGTTCCAGGGTAGCAAGTTCAGTTGGACCCTGGATTTTGAGCTTGCTGTTATTAGTCTTGATGGGCTAGCTATCACGGGTTCGATTTTCTATAATTGCGCTAAATTAACGTTTGTACATCATGTTATTAGTACCGCTAAATTAAGCATCGGCAAAATTACCTTATATGGTGACGTTTAGGGGGGTTAGGGCTACAATCCGGCTTTCTTATTGGACTAACTGCTTCCAGGTTGGTCTAATGCTAGCGCGGATTGGAGAGCCAATGAGAGAGCGATTGCATCACCCCACTCGGATCACCTATAAATTGGCTGTTTGCCGGTAGAGCTGTACCTATATCATCCTGCCTACTGTACCCCTACAACACCAACCCCAATTTTATTCTGTGTTAAGTATTAGGAGTACAATTTTGTGCGTATTTTCTGCATTTCTACCTTTTGATCAATTTTCTTGGAATGATTCGTTAGTGTTATTATTCTTAACTGTGTTTCTCAATCAATCCCAATGATTACTGCTAATTACAACCGGAACTATGATTTCTACCTCTTTCGTTAATGGTTCTATGTAATTCATTTCGACGCAATAATCCTACGGGATTTCTGAGACTGTCAGACTTGTGATTTGCATGCGCCGCTACGGTAGCTATTCAATAAATGGAGGGCTAAGGTGCCAGTAAGCGGTGGGCGCATCGGGGGGTTAGCGACGAAGGGAGTGCGGAGGATTCAAAGGCGGGCAACGCTGGCGGGGGGTCAACGTTGTGGTCGGGCAACTTGGACTGTAGGTAGAGACCGCTCGCTGGTACGGTAATTAGGGGGCTGATGATCCAGGTCTTGTCTCTATTTAGTATTAGGGGGGCAGGAATTGGGTTAGTTAGGAAGCCTAGATGTACCTGGGAGGGGCCTGCATACCTTACAGTAAGTTGCGAATTAGTCAATTGCGAATTATTATGTTGCGAATTATATAATTGCAGATTGTATAATTGCAAGTTGTGCTATTGTGATCTGTGATTGCTGATGCTGATTGGTGTGTCACTGAAGTGTGCCTATGATTACGAATGCTTAGGTAGGCGCCCCTTTCTCTTTGATTGATTTCTATTTCTTAGTTACAACAAATAATTACTGATTAGGTCAAAGTAATACGGCATTTTAGGCTATTACTAGCGAAACCTGTTGCGTAATAAATTTGAATTACGCATTCTGGAACTCTTAGTAATTAGTACGCTGTTATATATTTGTGACTGTAATTGATTAGTAAAATTAAGAATTAGTACGCAGCATAGCGGAGAGTAGCTAAGGTAATAATTTAGAGTACTGTAAACTATTCACGCTGAGCGGTTATTTGCATTAGCGGGCAATATCGCAGTAGTCAGTACGCAAGACACTAGTAGATTGCTGGCCTAAAGCCAGCTGCAGGCAAGTTTAGACCCAGAGCGGTACTACCCACGTAGAGACAAAATACTGTACCAATTTTGATTATTTTAAATATTCTCGCATTCATACATTCCGTTAGGGAACCCCCAGTATTCGCGATTAGAAAAGACGTAGGCATTATCGTATTTCAATAGTAAAATTAGGCGTAAGAATATACTCTGAGTGCAAAGCCTCTCGCACTCGTCTTAAGTAAGCTTAGGGAGCCGACTCGGGTTTATTGTTTTGGTTATTCCCGCGTGGCTCATAGATTCGAACAGTTAGCTCTCTGTCGAGCGATCGGTAGAGAAAGGAACAAGCGATTTTGCAGGAGCCGTGTAAATTTAGTAAAATATATTAGCGGACGGCAGATTAGCGCCATCCAATGGTAAGTAGCGGTTTTGTATTTAGCAGCCTTTACATTTTAGTAATAGCACGCTCCTGATCCCCTTTACTTAACAGTAGAGCAGTCTTTGTGTCTTATTGGTTAGGCGAGAACTCATTAGGTTGGCAGAGAAGTATACGGGTATTTGTCTGTTCAACAGTTCTGCTGTCAGTATAGGGGTCGCGCCAGATTAACATAGGTATTGTAGGGCGAGCCACAAAGTAATAAGAACCTTAGCGTAGGGGTACCATTAATTGACTGTCTGAGAGTTCACGGTACTCTCTCTGTATTGGATCCGGCGATCTGGATATCTGGATCGCAGCTGAACGCCCAGCTGATCGGATCTGGACTTCTGTGGGTTCGGGGGTCGTTTCCAAGACGGACAGCTGTTCGCGAGTCAGTCTCAACTTCTCCGGAACGAGTTTACCTTCTACAGCCAGTCGCGCCTTCATGGATGCGTAGTGGTGGTAAACCTCGAGCTGTGATTGGTTCAAGCGATCGTGTAGGGATAGTGCTACTGCATGGCTGCGTTGGTTGTCTCGGCTCTTGACTACTACTTGACTTGGTTGCTAAATCGAAGCTACATGGGAAGTTCCGCCATAATTTGGAGGCAGGTCATTTGACTCTAAATCCGGGTCATAAGTTTGTAGACGATTGATGGTCTCCCTTACCCCATACATATAAGCGGTTTCTATCAAATCACCATAACTAAAAGGCAAGGAAGGTGGCCGAAACAACCTTTTAGGTAAAGGAAAGAATCCCATAGCCATCTGGTCCCCCTGACTCGTTGCATCCAATCTTCTCATAGTGTATGGATTTGAGTTCGCGTGTGTTTCAAAATACACCAGATTTGTAATCTGTTCAGAGCTAGTATTAGCACATTTGGGAGAACATCTAGATGTTGCGCCAGGTCCCCATACTCGACAAATACTGCATATCTCTACCAGCTGTGTACATGCCATAATATAATGGCCATCAATATTGCAGTATGGACAGTATACAGGTATTCTTCTGGTGAAACACTTCCCTGATGGAAGCTTGGAAATAGATATATTTTTAGATTCAGGACAGTCTGATCTGCCACAACGAGTGCATCCAGACATTTCTACCACATTCATAAGATATATATCTTCTGTTTCTCATTAGCGACTATTGAAGAGTTAGTGATCTCAATTGATTACATTGATCTCAATTGCTGCAAAGCTATACAATAGAATTATATTAAATCGCATCAGGGATCCCATTGAGAGACTGCTCCGTGGAAATCAGAATGGGTTCCGTAAAGGTCGTGGGACCATGGAGCCCATTTTGGCACTTAGAAGGATAATTGAAGAGTTATCAAAAAGGAAAGACAGGCATCTGGCTGTTATCTTTGTTGACTTCTTCAAGGCCTTTGATTCAGTCTCTCGCTCACGTATGTTCAGCATACTTTCATTATATGGGATTCCTGATGAAATTATTGCAGCAATCAGATCATTATACGATGGTTCGACAACATTAATTGTGTCTACTGTTGACGGTGACAGAGAACCATTTGAAGTGTTATGGGTGTCCTCCAGGGAGACGCACTTGCACCATTCTTGTTCATAGTTGTTGTTGACTATGTTCTACGCATGTCCTTAGATCATCATAATGATGATGGGGTGATGATAACTCCACCTACTGGCTCCAGAAGTCGAGGAAATCCTGCCAAGTACCTAACTGATCTAGACTTTGCTGATGACTTAGGAGTACTCTCAGAATCACTAGAGGGAGCCCAACGGCTCCTCAGCTCATTAGAACATGCTGATTCTAGTGTTGGTCTTTTTATTAACTCCAGAAAGACCAAAATTTTGACAGTTAACTTTGAAAGTCCTCAGCAAGTCTCTGATCGGATGAGCATAAGCTCAAAAGATGGTATGCTTGAGCATGTGGATGAATTCTGTTACCTGGGATCATGGATCCGGAAGTCATGTGAGGACCTTCGAATACGTAAGGGAAAGGCATGGGCAGCCTTGAATAGGCTTTTCAGGATTTGGAAGTCACCGAGAATTAATCGGAAACTTAAGGTCCGATTATTTAGAGCAGCAGTAGTTCCAGTACTCCTCTATGGGAGTCCATGCTGGGCTCTAACTGCTGAGGACACCAAATCTATAGATGGCACATTCACAGGAATGCTACGCCGGGTTCATTGTGTCAAGTACAATGCACACATCTCCAACCAGACACTATATAACATTGGAGGTGTCTCATTGGTTCCCCCAAGCTTGACACTAGAACAAAATCGCCTCCGCTTTGCAGGACATTGCTTTCGCTGTGAGGACCAGCCAGTGCATAATCTTGTACTTTGGCAGCCTCATGGAGTGAATAAGCATGGTGGACAGCCCATGACTTTCTTGAGACGCATCTTAAAGGACACTGGACTTGAAGATGCGGATGATCTAGCAAATGTCATGGGTGATAGGGAGTTGTGGCGGTGCAATTTTGTCGATAAGCCGGCACAGCATTTTTAAAAATGCAGCTGTAATGCAGTATGCCGATCCTAGTAGTAGTAGCATTGTTTTTCTTCTATCATTCGTTTCTGCTGGATGTGGCGGAAGGTCTCAAAAGTTTGGTGATTGTACCAAGATGTTATATGAAAAAGGTCTGATCTTTGTTGCATTGGAGACACTATTTCAGTTGTTTTGACTTCATATGTAGTGGGCTGCAAAGGTGAAGTATCAATGGATATTGATACTGGTGTTGGATCTGCGGGGGCATCGGAATACCATCTATCCGAATCTTCACTCAAAGCAGTCACTGGCTGTAAATGGTGTGGATTAGGTTCTCTGTAAAACTTGGAAGGATATATTTTATACTTGTATTTACTAGGGCTGGTAAATGTGCCTGGTGGTTCTGATAACCCTCCCCTTAGGTTAAAATTAGGAGTCAAACATCTGTTGACTTTGGCAGGTATACCTCTTGACTTTGGACGGGGTTTGTGTCGTTTGAGAGTAGACTTCAGTCGGAGTCTTTGTGATGACTTGTGTGTCGGTTCATGTTTAGTCTCCGATGGCGCTTTTATCCTAAGAGCCACTGGCGGAGGGTTATTCTTTAACAAGGAGTAATCCATATCAATTATATTGGTATCAGTGACAATATTATATATATCTAAGCAGTATAAATAAAACACAAGAGATAAATATCTAACTTTCTGGTTAATACAATTACAATATCTTCTAGCGTAAATAGTATAGGTATGCACATCACAATAACAACAACAACATAAAAGAACATTCAACATTTATCTTTCAATTATTCACCAACATTCTCTGTTGATATTAAACAAAGCACCTTAATTATCATTTGCAATATTCAGGAAATAATCGTCATTCATCTTCCCTAGCAACCTTGTGGCAAAGGTATATTTTGTAGGTTTTGTCAACTTTATGGCAAATCCCTTAAAGCCATAGATTTTTGGACTCATTCAGTTCTTGAAGAACATACTCAGCAGGAACCATCCATGGAACCTGTAGAAATCATATAATATATTCACAGAGATGCTTCCAGAGAATAACACTGTCCTCTCCATTGACATTCTGACATATATTTTCTCCCCTTTCTTAAGCTAGCTCCATACTCATCAGAAAGAACAGCATTTGGACCTAAGTCCGAAGCAGAACATTATCATTAGCATTATCTTATTCAACTTATCAACATAAGCATAAGCATACCATTATTAATTATGATACATTGCTGTCATCTTTCATCAGATTCATTGTATTGTAGTATCTAGTATGTTTCCTGTTTTATCATTCCTATCCTTTTCCCGACATCCTTTACCCACATCATACATTTGCTTTCCACATCTCCATAATGAAGTGACGAGAGAGTAAATCTCCTGTGGCCATTTGTTATTGATAGTTCATGATATACCATAATATTGGTAAATCTTGTCATAATTCTAGAATATGTCACAATCCATTGGTGATGTTTGATTTCAAATTTCTTTCATAATTTTTAATATAGTTAATCCTTGTTATTGAAAATATACTCTTAATTTACTAGTTTCACTTTGTTATCCTCCATACCAGGTCTTGTTACGGATTCATCCTCATCATCACAATTCTCGAGAGGGCATAGTTTGGATACTGGTCGCTGGAATGTACCACTTGCTGTCTTAATAGTTACAGTCCGAACAATTCCATCTTCTCCGGGATGAACTTCTATCACTCGGGCCATAGGCCATCTTGTTCTATCAAAATTTTCTTCTACTAATAATACAAGGTCTCCTTTTCTTACATTCCTCTTAGCTGAATGCCATTTCTTTCGTGATCTCAAAGTTATTATATATTGTTTTAGCCATACACGCCACCAGTGAGCAGATAATACCTGTGCCCTTTTCCAATCTGCAATCCGTAGACGCTGTTCTGGAAACAACTCCTCTGGTAGGATGTTAATTCCCGGTTTTCCTAGAAGGTGGTTTGGTGTAAGTGTATCAAAGTCAGTGGGATCATTAGTGATTGGCACTAATGGACGATTGTTTAATGTCGCTTCAATTTCACAGAGTATAGTTCTTAAAGAGTCTTCTGTGATATGAGTATCACCTATTGCAATTCTTAGCGCTCCTTTAACCATTCCTACTAGACGTTCCCATACACCACTGGTGTGTGGTGCAACTGGAGTTTGAAAACGCCATTCTATTGCATATTGGTCTTGAAATCGCCGTAAATTGGATTCTTGGAACCATTCCGAAACAGTTTCCCGTAAGACTCGTTCACCACCTACAAAGTTTGTTCTATTATCGCTATACATCATTTTTACATTCCCACATCGTGTAACAAACCTGCGTAGCGCGTTGATGAATGCCTTCCCAGTTTGATTATATACTATATCTAGATATATTGCCCTTGATCTAAAACAGGTAGAAATAACGCCCCAGCGCTTGACAGTTGTCCTCCCTTGAACCACTGAGAATGGTCCTTAACATTCTACACCTGTGGTACTGAATGGAGGTCGATTTGGCTTAAGTCTCTCGGATGGTAAATCTGACATTCTCTGAGTTAGTGGTAGTGCCAGGTAGCGTCTACATACTAAACAATGCTTCAAAATCTTTCTAATTATTGTATTAATCCCAGTTATCCAGAACCTCTGCCTGATCTGTACAGTAAACCAGTTCTGTCCTGAATGTAGATTTCTTTCATGATAGTGCCGTACTATGAGTAGAGCTAGTGGTGACTTCCCAGGAATGATAATAGGGTTCTTGGTGGGATAAATATTTCTCCATTTGACGCAACACCGCCGCGGCCGCTATGAGGGAGGTGAATACCGCGGCCGCTCCTAAAGCCGCAGGCCATCGCTAACTATATAGGTTAACTTGGGATTCTGGGGGACTTTTCGATGAAGGAACTGACCAAATTTTTTTATTTTCTCACCAGGGGAGCGGCTCGGAATTCTAAGATATTAGCAACTTTAACATTATTAAATCTAACCCTTTGACGGACACGGCGGACAAAAAACCGTCATTTTTTCGACAATTTTAAAATTTTTTTGAAAGGCGCTCTACAGTGGCTCGAAAAAACCCTAGGTTATTGCTTAGCCGACGCCGGGATACGATAGAAGGGATTAATTAGTGAATTCGTTTTTTTTTTCAAAAAAGATTACCACGCCTTTTTTTCCGAAAATGTCCGTCAAAGTTGAAAAAACGGACAAAATGACTTTGCGGGATCCGCTATAACTCGGCTAATATTAATCGTACGGGGACAAAAGTAACGCGGTTGGAAAGGGGAAGAGTGGTACTACCTTCGTATCGAATGGGGGTAAGATATTTATTAAAATTTCGGGTGGAAAAAGGGGCTGTAAATTTGTACGTTTTTGTCCGTCTTTTTTGGAAAACTTATTATTTTGGAAAAGTTTAATTCGACAACGCGGGTAGGAATCCACTAATTCTTTTATGAAACTCGTAGAAGACCATTGGGGCTACGTTCCTATCGAATGGGGGTACAAAAAATATGTCAGAAATAGGGGCCAAAAAGGGCCAGAATTTGTAAAGTAGTTTTTATCGAATAACTTTTTATTTTTAACTTTAGTTGGTTAAGGTACATTCTATACAATCAATATCTATACGGGGAATTCAAATAATGCTATCGGTTTTGCTCCAAGGATGATATTAAAAAAATGAGGGCCAAAATTATAATTTAGCGCTTTAAACTTGCTTCGCGGGAAATCGTCTAGCTCGAAAAATACTTAACTTACGGGAGATTTGTTTACACAGACTTATAGTGCGTTAAATTATCTATCTAACAGCGTTAATCACAGCGCCGGAGGTATTATAAAACTGGAGCGGCAGGCGATCGTGTGAAATATAATATTTATAAAAAGGGACGAAAAATTGTTTTTTTAACAAAACGCTATTCCATTATAATTTAGCGTATTGCGCCAAAAGTACCTGTAAAAAGTATCAAATTAACTCCGCTATCTTTTATCTTAACATATATAATTAAAATTACGAATTTTAAGGGTCGAAAAATATCGCGTTATTTTGGCCCTTTTTTTTAATTTTTTTGGGGCCAAAAATAACCCCTTCTCAAAAGATTTAGAAAAAAATTACGGCAAAGAATATACCAATTTTATTGAATTTGGACCACCAGAACCGAAGTTAGAACGATTTTAGTGAAAAAATAAAAATAATTTTTTTTGCAAAAAAATTAAGGATAGTCAGGTCAATATTGGATTTCGAACCCGCGAACTTAGGTTTCATTAACGTGATTGATAACCACTAGACTATGTGACCAAGTGAATTTGAAATTTTCGAGTGACTATTTTTAAACATAAATAACTTTGGTTCTACAGGGCCGTTTAATCTGAAACTTTTTTCATTGGATAGAGAATAGATCGTAGTGTGTGAAATAGGATAAAACTTGGGAAAAGACTTATGTGCACTTAGTGCAAAATGCACTTAAATAGTGAACATTTTTTCGATATTTCAAACACTATTATTTCCAATTCTATTCATCGTAGAATGTTATTTTTTGGATTAAAATGTAGTTTGGAATGATTTCTAACTATAATCGTAACATTTGTTTAACTTTTTATGTCTATAAAGTGACTTAAAATGTCCATGAATATGGTCCAAAATCGCAAATCCAGATTTATTAAATTGGATTTTTGACACTTTTAGCGACTGACACTTGATCATACACCATCGTAGATCGGTAGAGGATAAACATAAGTTTGTTAAATAAGAGCCACCATTACGATCTGCTAAAGTGCACTTGTACAAATAAGTGTGCAAAAGTGCAAATTTTTTAATAAGGTCAAATTATATAGTATTGGGTTCTTTTCGTTGCAGATACTTTATTTTCATATTAATATGTTGTTTGAACCTTACTGAGCGCATTAGGGGATATGCATACAAATAACCGGCCCTTATGAGGCTTCGATTGGGTAAATTAATAAAACATAAGGTTGTATAGTATAATATTATAAAAACCAGTGTGATATTATATGCACTTAAAACAATAAATAGAGATCAAACAACAAATGGACCACACAATTAAAAACTCGCACAATATTGTACTTATTATATCGCTTCAAATTAATTCAACAGTGGATATTTGGGGGAAGGGGGAAGTTACAGTGTGCATTCGGGGGAAGTTTGGTGAACTGCATTTATGCAGTGAATCCAAACTTCCCCCTTTGATATATCATATACTTAAGACATGCTAGGGTGACGGGGAAATATTTGTTACTGTCACACTTTGCTTCCATTTATCCTATCCTTTATTATTACCCCAGTCAGATAAGAGATAATAAATCTGTAAAAACTAAACTAAACTGTCTTTCATGCAAACAAATTTCTAACTAAAGACGGGTGAATGACCATGACCATGGAAATAATTTTAAATATAATTGTATATCAACTATTTGGGGAGGCTTCCAAGTTAAACCCGAAAACAATTATTTTGTTACATATATAGTAAATAACGTTGTATTTTCTTCTTCCTCTCATAATAAAATATAAATGAAATATCTCAGATCGCTATGCCCTGTAACATTTCACAACCAAAATATTTAAGTGTGAAAAGTGAAGGCCTACCACACTCCGCCCAAACAACCGCAAACGCATAGCCAACAAATTTAACAAAAGGTTACATACATGTTTGGTTCATGACGAGATGAGTGAAAATTGATCGCGTAATATAAAGTAAAAAATTAAGAGACGGGCGAAAATTGATCGCGTAATATAAAGTAAAAAATTAAGAGACGGGCTGGCTCTCCTCCACTTTCTTACCCAATGGATATGTTGTTGTAATAATCTAATATTGGGGCGGCTTTCTCTCGTTTGCTCGGACTCCGTAATTGAAACTTTTGAAAATAATTGAAATAATTGAAACAATTGAATTGTAGGTTATGCTAGTATTTAGAACAAAATAAGGATTTAGTACGCTGCATAGAGGATAATAGTTTGGTTATTTACGCTTAGGGAATATCTTGGACTAATTTACGCTAGGCGGTTATCCGAAAGTACCAGGTTCGCAAGTTTATACAGGAGTCGCAAGCGTAGCAAAGCAGTAATATAGCTGACTACACTCAGCACTTAGGTTACCAGGGTTTGAATAAATGATTTTTCACCTGAATTCGCAACATTAAATATTCTCACATTCAACATTTGTCCGCCTGACGAACTGCTTTCTTTCTCTGTGAAATGTGAACACGTTCGTGGGGCTATCGCGCAGGACGAGGCTCAGTTATCAGGATACTGATTAAAATTGAGCGATTGTATCACAAAATCAGGTTTTGAGAAATTTACCCGCACCACCAATCAATCAAGGAAAGGAGGACAGTACGTGATGACCCCTTTTAATCTGCACCCCCCCCCCCCACCCTTCCCACCCACCAGTAACTTATAACTACCGATGCCTTCAACGCAGTAGGCAGTAGTCGTCTTCATTATTATAAATGTCGTTGTGCTCGTCCTGTTTTGTATTTAAACATATTTCATAAACGCAGACTGACGGACGATCTTTACAACTACCGATGCCTTCAATAGGCGAAGCCAGGTATGGTTTATAGGAATATAGTCTACTACACAGTACTGGTCTTCATTATATGCCTCGTTGCGCTCGTCGGTCGTTCTGTTTTGCATTACAATATTTTTCCTAAACCAAGACTGACGATCTTTATACAGTTATAACTATGCGAAGTTTCGAAACTGTGCGAGTAACTGTTGATACATCTATATGGAGATGTGTGATATGTGGAGATGTGTGATACAACGCCAACGCATCGTATGCCGATGTAGTAATATGGGTATTGAAATAATATTAAATCAATGTACACTCTTAAAGCTGCAGCGAAAAAATGTAGATAATTTCCTAGGTTACATATAAAATAATAATATTATTTTTTAAGAACATAAATTTTACTACTTTGCAAAAATTCAATTAAAAAATAACCTGACAAATATATTGCGGAATAAACTATTTCAGATATAAGCCTGCAACAGTCATTATATCTTCTGTCACCTGAGATAGTAAGTAATACAACATTTATAGTATAGAGTCAATAGGAATTGAAAAACAGGCAGTGTGGTTGGAGTTATGTCTGGGTTGCTATAGCAATACTACTGGCTGCCTATTACAGTACAATTCGCCTCTGGTAAGGCTACACCAACATCTCCCAGCCAGCTAGCAGCTCTACACCCCCGCAGAGACTATGTTGACCAATAATGGGAAGGATTAAGGGGGGGGGGGGGGTACACCATTTTTGGACAACTCTTCGATTTATCACTCTCAGCGTTTCAAAATTGTTTGGGTTTGGCTAAAATTTGGCATATAGGTGCATAAGATGCTATTCTACATGACAGGTGAGAAAAACAATTTTTTTCGCTATTTAATATTAGTTAATACTAGTTAACAATAAAAAAAAACTTGGTTGCGCTTAAAACCCTAAGGCTTTTACAGTTTTGAACCTAATCTCATGAAAGTTTTTTTATATGATAGATCAAAGATGGGGCAACATAACAATAAAAATAATTCTGCACCGCTAGGTGGCGCTGCAAATTTATGCTAATTTTTAGGTTTGTTATAAATAGTATTAAATTTTATTAACAAAAAATTTCGAAAAGTTGCCTGATACTTTTATGCAGGGTGGCTATGTAGACACCCACAGAAAGTTTCAGACTAATTACTCAAAAATTGTAGAAGTAGTAGGGTTTTGAAGTTGACAATTTCATAATAAAAATATTTCGAGATAATCGACCTTTCATTATACTTAGTAATAGTAATTTCAATAGGATTCCCTAAATGGAAATTTATATAACTTGAAAACTAAAAGAGCTATTAAATAGCGGTTTTCAGATTTGGAAACACCATTCAATGGTGCATTATAATAGACTATAAAAAAAATTTCGACATATTTTGGACCAAAAGGTGTAGCACCCCCCCCCCCCCCCTTAAATTTTACTCAATAATTGTGCCGCTTTAATTACGTTTAGATCAATTAAAGACACATTTATTAAAGCAAATCACTTGAACTAAATAAAAACTATAATGGAATGTTGTATGGGGATTACAGCTGTATAACTTTTAAGTATAATTATTTAAATCTTATACTAGAAAATAATTAATATAATAATATAATATAATAATATAATAATAATAAATTGATGTTTTTACCCTAATCAACTTAATTAACTAATTAACTGCTATTATCTTAGCTTCTCGAAGGCCACGCGAAAATTCAACTTGGAAAATTTCTAAACTTTGGCCAGACTACATGTGTACCAAATTTGGTTAAATTTCATTAACATTTGGCTGAGTTATTAACATTTAAAATTGGACACAACAGAACGACAGATTAACAGATCGACAGAACAACAGACACACCGATTGAGTTAGTGGCACCTGTATGCTAAGCTCGCTTACTTTCGTCGCTCGCCCCACAACAGATCGACAGAACAACAGACACACCGATTGAGTTAGTGGTACCTGTATGCTAAGCTCGCTTACTTTCGTCGCTCGCCCGACAACAGACACACCGATTGAGTTAGTGGTACCTGTATGCTAAGCTCGCTTACTTTCGTCGCTCGCCCGACAACAGACACACCGATTGAGTTAGTGGTACCTGTATGCTAAGCTGGCTTACTTTCCTCGCTCGCCCCACAACAGACACACCGATTGAGTTAGTGGTACCTGTATGCTAAGCTCGCTTACTTTCGTGGTTCGCCCCATAATAGAGTGCTAAATCACCCACACTCGTATTAAGTAGCTTGGGAAGCCAAATCAGGTTAATTGTTTTGGTTATTTCTGTTTCGGCTTGTGCTTAGGGCAATTTATATTTATTAGGGCTAATTTATTAGCACCAATTACTAAATTTCAAGCGACACCATTAATAGTTATATCTTATTCAGTTGGGTTTTCCTATTTATAAGAACATGTTCTGCCTGTTTCCTGGCTTATTATTGGTTGTTGTAAATGGTTGTTCTGTATATGTGTCACCATATGTTTATCTGTAAAGTGAGCCCCGACCCATCTATTGTTTTCTTTCTCTTTCGGTTTTTAAATGGAATTTCGATCTCAGAATGCACCTCCTTGCAGGTCGACTACTAAGAATGCTGTGCCGGCTTGTCGACAAAATTGCGCCGCCACAACTCCCTATCACCCATGACATTTGCTAGATCATCCGCATCTTCAAGGCCAGTGTCCTTTAAGATGCATCTCAAGAAAGTCATGGGCTGTCCACCATGCTTATTCACTCCATGAGGCTGCCAAAGTACAAGATTATGCACTGGCTAGTCCTCACGGAGAAAGCAATGTCCTGCAAAGCGGAGGCGATTTTGTTCTAGTGTCAAGCTTGGGGGAACCAATGAGACACCTCCAATGTTATATAGTGTCTGGTTGGAGATGTGTGCATTGTACTTGACACAATGAACCTGGCGTAGCATTCTTGTGAATGTGCCATCCAGAGATTTGGTGACCTCAGCAGTTAGAGCCCAGCAAGGACTCCCATAGAGGAGTACTGGAACTACTGCTGCTCTAAATAATCGGACCTTAAGTTTCCGATTAATTCTCGGTGACTTCCAAATCCTGGAATGCCTATTCAAGGCTGCCCATGCCGTATTCCCTTACGTATTCCCTGTACGAGTTCCCTCACGTCTGACTTCCGGATCCATGATCCCAGGTAACAGAAGTCGTCCACATGCTCAAGCATAACAACCTTTGAGCTTATGCTCATCCGATCAGAGACTTGCTGAGGACTTTCAAAGTTAACTGTCAAAATTTTGGTCTTTCTGGAGTTAATAAAATGACCAACACTATGTTCTAATGAGCTGATTTGCCGTTGGGCTCCCTCTAGTGATTCTGAGAGTACTCCTAAGTCATCAGCAAAGTCTAGATCAGTGAGGTACTTGGCAGGATTTCCGCGAATTCTGGAGCCAGTAGGTGGAGTTATCATCACCCCATCATCATTATGATGATCTAAGGACATGCGTAGAACATAGTCAACCACAATTATGAACAAGAATGGTGCAAGTCTCCCATGTCTCCTTGGAGGACTCCCCATAATACTTGAAATGGTTCTGTGTCACCGTCAACAGTAGACACAAATGTTGTCGAACCATCGTATACTGATCTGATTGCTGCAATAATTTCATCAGGAATCCCATATAGTGAAAGTATGCTGAACATACGTGAGCGGGAGACTGAATCAAAGGCCTTGAAGAAGTCAACAAAGATAACAGCCAGATGCCTGTCTTTCTTTTTTGATAACTCTTCAATTGTCCTTCTAAGTGTCAAAATGGGCTCCATGGCCCCACGATCTTTACGGAACCCATTCTGATTTCCACGAAGCAGTCTTTCAAAAAGTTCCCCCAGGATCTAAAGTCTCGTTTTTAATTACCATAAAGTGGCCCAGAACTTCTCTGCACTGCAGTGTAAACACTAAACAGTCTGCATCCATTGTCGGTATGGTTTTCCCCCAGGTTATCGGCCATCGTGTTTATTCGTGTTCATATTATAGTTTCTCTCGCATGTAGTAATTAAAATAACTTCGTTTTGATCTCTTTGTTAATGGCAATGCAAATATAATTTATTTCTAATTTACAATTTATTAGGTTTCGCCACATGGATACACCCATGTTATGCTACCAGTGACGATTGCAGCTTTTGGTAATGAACACGGCGCAAGTAATAATAATAAATTCATGTTATTAAATACGGCTATTTGCAAGGGTATTGGCGTCAGTTGAGCACTTCTAAAAATAAAAAGTTTCGCTAGATATTCACTCACTAACGGGTCGATTCAACGATAGGTATTAAATATTTTACAATAAAATTTCCATTTCACACAAGATAATTTAATTTAATGCATGTAATCCGCATGGTGGCGCTAGGGGCTGGTGGGTATAATGGTGACAATCACAAAGAAGTTGGCAGCCAATAGAAAGAAAGAACTGATGAAGCTGATATTTTATGGTTATTTGACAAGTTACCAACATGGAAATTTCATTTAAATTCTAACTATTTCAGTACTTCAGAGAATACACAAACGTTCACTAACTGAAAACAAGAAGGTAATCCTAATATATAATAAAAAATAACGTTAACAATATTTAATGATATATTATTTCATAATATTTAGGCCTACTTCACTTTAACCCCGCCCGTATTGACATAAGGACATCAAAATTCCATACAACAACTATAAAACCATATTACCTTAAATTCTACGTAAAAATTCTATGTACATTACACCTATGTGTATTTCAGGCATACACAATAGACATTACAGCTGAAGATGAGCAATTCAAAAATTGGGCTTTTGGCTACCCCCCCCCCCCCCCCCCCCTAATTCAGTCATGAGAAACACGTTGTACTAGACCATTTTCAGATGTGGAAACTCCATGTCTGTCCGATTCGCGTTCAAACACGATCTTCATTATCTTTTACTGATCACGACCAGAGTTTTCACCTTTGGGTGGTTTTGATCTTGCTCTTTCCAACTGCGTTGGTCTCATGATCGTAGCGCTATATATATAGCGGTTCTCTCAAAGCGATGCTTTTAAAATTGCTACCATCTGTCATAAAACAATAGAGAATGATCAGTTCTATGATGACAGTATTAAGTAAATCTCATACATTGGAGCTGCAGGGTGCTGCTGGGTATTTGCAAATCTCGGTCACTACCGAGGTAGTACAATACCTGGTTTGTTTAGTGAACATTGTGTTTTATGCCATGAACCCTGCTACTGTATCAAGGGTTCATCAAGGGATCAGATGTCTTCGGCAACTAAAAGGGTTATTTTGCACTTTAGTTGTTGACCAGGCCGTGGAATTTATATTAGTTTGTTTATGTAACACAGGTGTTCTAGAATAAAATTATAAAATAAATGAAAAAAAATAAAATATATATTTTTTTATATTTTATATATATATATTTAAATATATAAAATTTATTATTTACATATATTATTTATTATATTATTATTATTATTATTAATATTATTAACATATTTATATATATATATTTTTTTTAATAATATTTTTTATTCTTAATTAAAAAAAATATTTAAAATTAAATATAAGTGTTCTAGAAATCAATGTTGTTGGTATGGATGGTGATATTGTTAAGTTTGAAAACATTAAAAAAATCATGGCCTGGTCAACTGAAGTCCAAAAGAAGACTGTCAGCAGCCACGGGATCTAGAGCTACCCGGAATAAATTTTCCTTTTGAACGCCCTTTTGGGAGTAGATTCCGTAGGGTCAACGTAGTTCGATATCCCTCAGCGATTTTTGTGCATGTCCTTAGCTGATAAATCATAAATCTACCACCCCGTCTAATCAAGAGAACAGAGAAGGTAATATCATCACCGAGAGGAAGGTGATATTTGATGAGCTAATCAATAAACAAGAATGAAATTACACCAATAAACCGGTGTCACTGCATATTTTGCCCTCTTGAAGATTATGCCCCCCGGATAAAATCCGCTAGCGTATTATGACCCCCAGGACGATAATACGCTAGCATACATTGTCCATATGGGTTAGTATCTGCTAGCATATATTGTCCTAGTCCTAGAGGGTTAGTATCTGCTAGCAGATATTGTCCTAGAGGGTTAGTATCTGCTAGCAGATATTGTCCTAGAGGGTTAGTATCTGCTAGCAGATATTGTCCTAGAGGGTTAGTATCTGCTGGCAGATATTGTCCTAGAGGGTTAGTATCTGCTAGCAGATATTGTCCTAGAGGGTTAGTATCTGCTAGCATATATTGTCCTAGTCCTAGATGGTTAGTATCTGCTAGCATATATTGTCCTAGTCCTAGAGGGTTAGTATCTGCTAGCAGATATTGTCCTAGAGGGTTAGTATCTGCTAGCAGATATTGTCCTAGAGGGTTAGTATCTGCTAGCATATATTGTCCTAGTCCTAGATGGTTAGTATCTGCTAGCATATATTGTCCTAGTCCTAGAGGGTTAGTATCTGCTAGCAGATATTGTCCTAGAGGGTTAGTATCTGCTAGCAGATATTGTCCTAGAGGGTTAGTATCTGCTAGCAGATATTGTCCTAGAGGGTTAGTATCTGCTGGCAGATATTGTCCTAGAGGGTTAGTATCTGCTAGCAGATATTGTCCTAGAGGGTTAGTATCTGCTAGCATATATTGTCCTAGTCCTAGATGGTTAGTATCTGCTAGCATATATTGTCCTAGTCCTAGAGGGTTAGTATCTGCTAGCAGATATTGTCCTAGAGGGTTAGTATCTGCTAGCAGATATTGTCCTAGAGGGTTAGTATCTGCTAGCAGATATTGTCCTAGAGGGTTAGTATCTGCTAGCAGATATTGTCCTAGAGGGTTAGTATCTGCTAGCAGATATTGTCCTAGAGGGTTAGTATCTGCTAGCATATATTGTCCTAGTCCTAGAGGGTTAGTATCTGCTAGCATATATTGTCCATATGGGTTAGTATCTGCTAGCATATATTGTCCTAGTCCTAGAGGGTTAGTATCTGCTAGCATATATTGTCCTAGTCCTAGAGGGTTAGTATCTGCTAGCATATATTGTCCTAGTCCTAGAGGGTTAGTATCTGCTAGCATATATTGTCCATATGGGTTAGTATCTGCTAGCAGATATTGTCCTAGAGGGTTAGTATCTGCTAGCATATATTGTCCTAGTCCTAGAGGGTTAGTATCTGCTAGCAGATATTGTCCTAGAGGGTTAGTATCTGCTAGCAGATATTGTCCTAGAGGGTTAGTATCTGCTAGCAGATATTGTCCTAGAGGGTTAGTATCTGCTAGCATATATTGTCCTAGAGGGTTAGTATCTGCTAGCATATATTGTCCGTCCAGAGGGTTAGTATCTGCTAGCAGATATTGTCCTAGAGGGTTAGTATCTGCTAGCATATATTGTCCTAGAGGGTTAGTATCTGCTAGCAGATATTGTCCTAGAGGGTTAGTATCTGCTAGCATATATTGTCCATAGAGGGTTAGTATCTGCTAGCAGATATTGTCCTAGAGGGTTAGTATCTGCTAGCATATATTGTCCGTCCTAGTGGGTTAGTATCTGCTAGCATATATTGTCCTATGAGGGTTAGTATCTGCTAGCAGATATTGTCCTAGAGGGTTAGTATCTGCTAGCAGATATTGTCCTAGAGGGTTAGTATCTGCTAGCATATATTGTCCTAGTCCTAGATGGTTAGTATCTGCTAGCATATATTGTCCTAGTCCTAGAGGGTTAGTATCTGCTAGCAGATATTGTCCTAGAGGGTTAGTATCTGCTAGCAGATATTGTCCTAGAGGGTTAGTATCTGCTAGCAGATATTGTCCTAGAGGGTTAGTATCTGCTAGCAGATATTGTCCTAGAGGGTTAGTATCTGCTAGCAGATATTGTCCTAGAGGGTTAGTATCTGCTAGCATATATTGTCCTAGTCCTAGGGTTAGTATCTGCTAGCATATATTGTCCTAGTCCTAGAGGGTTAGTATCTGCTAGCAGATATTGTCCTAGAGGGTTAGTATCTGCTAGCAGATATTGTCCTAGAGGGTTAGTATCTGCTAGCAGATATTGTCCTAGAGGGTTAGTATCTGCTAGCAGATATTGTCCTAGAGGGTTAGTATCTGCTAGCAGATATTGTCCTAGAGGGTTAGTATCTGCTAGCATATATTGTCCTAGTAGGGTTAGTATCTGCTAGCATATATTGTCCTAGTATGGGTTAGTATCTGCTAGCAGATATTGTCCTAGAGGGTTAGTATCTGCTAGCATATATTGTCCTATATGGGTTAGTATCTGCTAGCATATATTGTCCTAGAGGGTTAGTATCTGCTAGCATATATTGTCCTAGTCCTAGAGGGTTAGTATCTGCTAGCAGATATTGTCCTAGAGGGTTAGTATCTGCTAGCATATATTGTCCTAGAGGGTTAGTATCTGCTAGCAGATATTGTCCTAGAGGGTTAGTATCTGCTAGCAGATATTGTCCTAGAGGGTTAGTATCTGCTAGCAGATATTGTCCTAGAGGGTTAGTATCTGCTAGCATATATTGTCCTAGTCCTAGAGGTTAGTATCTGCTAGCATATATTGTCCTAGTAGGGTTAGTATCTGCTAGCAGATATTGTCCTAGAGGGTTAGTATCTGCTAGCAGATATTGTCCTAGAGGGTTAGTATCTGCTAGCAGATATTGTCCTAGAGGGTTAGTATCTGCTAGCAGATATTGTCCTAGAGGGTTAGTATCTGCTAGCAGATATTGTCCTAGAGGGTTAGTATCTGCTAGCATATATTGTCCTAGTCCTAGAGGTTAGTATCTGCTAGCATATATTGTCCTAGTCTAGGGTTAGTATCTGCTAGCAGATATTGTCCTAGAGGGTTAGTATCTGCTAGCAGATATTGTCCTAGAGGGTTAGTATCTGCTAGCATATATTGTCCTAGAGGGTTAGTATCTGCTAGCATATATTGTCCTAGTCCTAGAGGGTTAGTATCTGCTAGCAGATATTGTCCTAGAGGGTTAGTATCTGCTAGCATATATTGTCCTAGAGGGTTAGTATCTGCTAGCATATATTGTCCTAGTCCTATGGGTTAGTATCTGCTAGCATATATTGTCCTAGAGGGTTAGTATCTGCTAGCATATATTGTCCTAGTCCTAGAGGGTTAGTATCTGCTAGCAGATATTGTCCTAGAGGGTTAGTATCTGCTAGCAGATATTGTCCTAGAGGGTTAGTATCTGCTAGCATATATTGTCCAGCCTAGAGGGTTAGTATCTGCTAGCAGATATTGTCCTAGAGGGTTAGTATCTGCTAGCAGATATTGTCCTAGAGGGTTAGTATCTGCTAGCATATATTGTCCTAGTCCTAGAGGGTTAGTATCTGCTAGCATATATTGTCCTAGAGGGTTAGTATCTGCTAGCATATATTGTCCTAGTAGGGTTAGTATCTGCTAGCAGATATTGTCCTAGAGGGTTAGTATCTGCTAGCATATATTGTCCAGTCCTAGAGGGTTAGTATCTGCTAGCATATATTGTCCTAGAGGGTTAGTATCTGCTAGCATATATTGTCCTAGTCCTAGAGGGTTAGTATCTGCTAGCAGATATTGTCCTAGAGGGTTAGTATCTGCTAGCAGATATTGTCCTAGAGGGTTAGTATCTGCTAGCATATATTGTCCATATGGGTTAGTATCTGCTAGCAGATATTGTCCTAGAGGGTTAGTATCTGCTAGCAGATATTGTCCTAGAGGGTTAGTATCTGCTAGCAGATATTGTCCTAGAGGGTTAGTATCTGCTAGCATATATTGTCCTAGTCCTAGAGGGTTAGTATCTGCTAGCATATATTGTCCTATATGGGTTAGTATCTGCTAGCATATATTGTCCATATGGGTTAGTATCTGCTAGCAGATATTGTCCTAGAGGGTTAGTATCTGCTAGCATATATTGTCCTAGTCCTAGAGGGTTAGTATCTGCTAGCATATATTGTCCTAGAGGGTTAGTATCTGCTAGCATATATTGTCCATATGGGTTAGTATCTGCTAGCAGATATTGTCCTAGAGGGTTAGTATCTGCTAGCATATATTGTCCTAGTCCTAGAGGGTTAGTATCTGCTAGCATATATTGTCCTAGAGGGTTAGTATCTGCTAGCATATATTGTCCATATGGGTTAGTATCTGCTAGCATATATTGTCCTATATGGGTTAGTATCTGCTAGCAGATATTGTCCTAGAGGGTTAGTATCTGCTAGCATATATTGTCCTAGTAGGGTTAGTATCTGCTAGCATATATTGTCCTAGAGGGTTAGTATCTGCTAGCATATATTGTCCTAGTATGGGTTAGTATCTGCTAGCAGATATTGTCCTAGAGGGTTAGTATCTGCTAGCATATATTGTCCTAGTCCTAGAGGGTTAGTATCTGCTAGCATATATTGTCCATATGGGTTAGTATCTGCTAGCAGATATTGTCCTAGAGGGTTAGTATCTGCTAGCAGATATTGTCCTAGAGGGTTAGTATCTGCTAGCATATATTGTCCATATGGGTTAGTATCTGCTAGCATATATTGTCCATATGGGTTAGTATCTGCTAGCATATATTGTCCTAGAGGGTTAGTATCTGCTAGCATATATTGTCCATATGGGTTAGTATCTGCTAGCATATATTGTCCATATGGGTTAGTATCTGCTAGCATATATTGTCCTAGTAGGGTTAGTATCTGCTAGCATATATTGTCCTAGCTAGGGTTAGTATCTGCTAGCATATATTGTCCATATGGGTTAGTATCTGCTAGCATATATTGTCCTAGAGGGTTAGTATCTGCTAGCATATATTGTCCTATATGGGTTAGTATCTGCTAGCATATATTGTCCATATGGGTTAGTATCTGCTAGCATATATTGTCCTAGAGGGTTAGTATCTGCTAGCATATATTGTCCATAGAGGGTTAGTATCTGCTAGCATATATTGTCCATATGGGTTAGTATCTGCTAGCAGATATTGTCCTAGAGGGTTAGTATCTGCTAGCATATATTGTCCATATGGGTTAGTATCTGCTAGCAGATATTGTCCTAGAGGGTTAGTATCTGCTAGCAGATATTGTCCTAGAGGGTTAGTATCTGCTAGCATATATTGTCCTAGAGGGTTAGTATCTGCTAGCAGATATTGTCCTAGAGGGTTAGTATCTGCTAGCATATATTGTCCTAGTCCTAGAGGGTTAGTATCTGCTAGCATATATTGTCCATATGGGTTAGTATCTGCTAGCATATATTGTCCTAGAGGGTTAGTATCTGCTAGCAGATATTGTCCTAGAGGGTTAGTATCTGCTAGCAGATATTGTCCTAGAGGGTTAGTATCTGCTAGCATATATTGTCCTAGTCCTAGAGGGTTAGTATCTGCTAGCATATATTGTCCATATGGGTTAGTATCTGCTAGCAGATATTGTCCTAGAGGGTTAGTATCTGCTAGCAGATATTGTCCTAGAGGGTTAGTATCTGCTAGCATATATTGTCCATATGGGTTAGTATCTGCTAGCATATATTGTCCTAGAGGGTTAGTATCTGCTAGCAGATATTGTCCTAGAGGGTTAGTATCTGCTAGCATATATTGTCCATATGGGTTAGTATCTGCTAGCAGATATTGTCCTAGAGGGTTAGTATCTGCTAGCATATATTGTCCTAGTCCTAGAGGGTTAGTATCTGCTAGCATATATTGTCCATATGGGTTAGTATCTGCTAGCAGATATTGTCCTAGAGGGTTAGTATCTGCTAGCATATATTGTCCATATGGGTTAGTATCTGCTAGCAGATATTGTCCTAGAGGGTTAGTATCTGCTAGCATATATTGTCCTAGTCCTAGAGGGTTAGTATCTGCTAGCAGGATGTTGTCCGGTGTTCGCAGATTCGGCCCCCCAAATTTCCCTTTCTTTTCACTCGATTTGATGTCAGTCGTCTGCATTAGACTAGGTCGCTACCGGAAGCTAACAGTCTTCTGACATACATGACATACATTATCAACATACTATACGTAAATTTACTTATGTCAGTCTGTAAAAGTATGGAATATATACAACACCAAATACAGTACTGCAGAAATATATCTTGTATAGTTTTGGTTAGAAAAGCCTGCCTCTGTAACATGTTCCTTTCCCTAAATTGGTAACAATATCGTTTATTGTTTTGGTTAGAAAAACCTGCTTCTGTAACCTGTTCCTTTCCCTCAATTTTTAAACAACATCGTTTATTGTTTTGGTTGGAAAAGCCAGCCTCTGTAACCTGTTCCTTCCCCTCAATTGGTAACAATATCGTTTATTGATTTGGTTAGAAAAACCTGCTTCTGTAACCTGTTCCTTTCCCTCAATTTATAAACTACATCGTTTATTGTTTTGATTAGAAAATCCTGCCTCTGTAACATGTTCCTTTCCCTAAATTGGTAACAATATCGTTTATTGTTTTGGTTAGAAAAACCTGCTTCTGTAACCTGTTCCTTTCCCTCAATTTTTAAACAACATCGTTTATTGTTTTGGTTGGAAAAGCCAGCCTCTGTAACCTGTTCCTTCCCCTCAATTGGTAACAATATCGTTTATTGATTCGGTTAGAAAAACCTGCTTCTGTAACCTGTTCCTTTCCCTCAATTTATAAACTACATCGTTTATTGTTTTGATTAGAAAATTCTGTATCTGTAACATGTTCCTTTCCCTAAATTGGTAACAACATCGTTTATTGTTTTGGTTAGAAAAACCTGCTTCTGTAACCTGTTCCTTTCCCTCAATTTTTAAACAACATCGTTTATTGTTTTGGTTGGAAAAGCCAGCCTCTGTAACCTGTTCCTTCCCCTCAATTGGTAACAATATCGTTTTTTGATTTGGTTAGAAAATCCTGCCTCTGTAACCTGTTCCTTCCCCTCAATTGGTAACAATATCGTTTTTTGATTTGGTTAGAAAAGCCTGCTTCTGTAACCTGTTCCTTTCCCTCAATTTATAAACTACATCGTTTATTGTTTTGATTAGAAAATCCTGTATCTGTAACATGTTCCTTTCCCTAAATTGGCAACAATATCGTTTATTGTTTTGGTTAGAAAAGCCTGCATCTGTAACCTGTTCCTTTCCATAAATTGGTAACAAACATCGTTTATAGTAATTCACGCATTGATATCATCTAGATTGGACTCCAATAATGCTCTTTATTTCGGATTATCCAATAAGTCCATAAAGCGATTACAATACGTCCAAAACTGTGCTGCGCGGTTACTATGTAAAATCGGTAGGAGGGATCATATTACACCAGTTTTAAAGCAATTACATTGGTTGCCAGTTAAGCGTAGAATCGACTTCAAGATCGCAATGGCTGTTTTTAAATGTTTGCATGGCCTAGCACCACAATATTTAACGGATCTTCTCAATAGATATGAACCACCTCGTGATTTGCAATCTGGATCTGCTAATTTATTGTCTGTCCCGAGATATAATCTTAGCAACTATGGACGCCGAGCATTCTCTATTGCGGGCCCACTAGTCTGGAATGCACTCCCGAGTGAATTGCGGCACATTAACTCATTAACACTATTTAAATCGCGTCTTAAGACACGCCACTTCATTGAAGAATACCAATCGTGAAAGGGAGGCTATATTTTCGAATTTATAATTGTAATTAGTAATTAATAACCTATCTCCTGCTGCGCGTTTTTAAAGTTTTTTAAATCAAATATTTATTTTAACTGAACTCACCTTAGTAGATCGCTAAGTTATTTAATCTTTGGATTATTATAAAAACTGGTAGCTGGACTCATTTTTAGAAATAAAAGCGCTTAGAGCTTAAATGTCTTATTTTGGCATTTATTTATTTATTTATATTCGTACATGGCAAATCAAATATTATCGCTATATATTAATATTAGCGCTATATAAATATATATTATTATTATTGTTTTGGTTAGAAAAGTCCACCTTTACCTTTATATACCGATACCAGTATATCAGCCTAACATACCATATAAATCCCTTCCAGACTGATAGTATATAGTTTATCGTACTGAATCAGCCAGCATTATATGCCGATGATAGGTTCTCTTTATATCGATTATTATTATATTCTCATAGCCAATTCTTGAAAGAAAGAATTATCCGATGATCAATATCTTAAACCTTCTAAAGTTGCTGTATTTTAGTCGGTAGGTTATTCATCAGTCAGGTAGTTTAGATTAGATTCAAGGGGAGGGGGGGGGGGGGGGGAATCTGGGAGAAGGAGCAATATCTGCTAGCTGATTTGGTCCTAGGGGGTAAAAATCTCCTGGCGGATTTTGCCTGGTTCGCCTGTCACTACGTCACTACACGGTTCCGGCAGAAAATATAGTCAATATTGACAACATCTGGTTAATCTGTTGTTAACACTTTACTCATCTTTAACTCACCTTTCCGAGGCCCCCCTTTGCTAGAGTTTATTGTCTTGACTGTGTT